>PVJH01003701.1:0-137334 GCA_004026705.1 Nesogale talazaci | reverse complement strand
ATGCCAACGACTGACCGTTCTGTGCAGGCATCTTTACTTCAGCATCCTTCTCACTGGGAGGAACCCCAGCCGGCCACAATAACCCCCCAATCCAAACGCATGCCGGGGAGTGGATCGCGACTCACGGCAACCCGAGAGGACAGGGCAGAACTGCCCCGGTGGGTGTCTAAGACGAACTCTTTCTGGAAGTAAAGATGCGTCACCTTTCTCCCAAGGAGGGGGCTGGCAGCTTTGAATTGCTGATCTTGCAGTTCACAGTCCCTTGTGTAACCCACGAAGCCACCAGGGGCCCCCCTGCGAACACTAATAGGAACTATGACATGATAGGACCCTCTCTGCAACATGAAACATAGGCTCATGTTGGAATCCTGCAGTTTGCAATGCCTACTTCTCATCTTTGCTTTCTTCTTTGTCCAAATACTACCATATTGCCAGGGCAAGGATTTAAATAGACAAGGGTTGCAGGCCTGCCACTTTTTGGGAAGTGATTGTTGTGTTTTTGCCTTTATCTAAAACTTATGAATGGGAAGTGTTTTTGCTTAGAACTACCCACACTTGTCGTGAAATGCCAAAATTACTAGCTCCCCATTTCCTAAGCCTTAAGTTATTAAATCACGCATCATCTCTTTTTTTTTAACTGCCTGTGTTTCAATGGATTTTATTCACGTTGCATTTATATGTTAGATTGCACCAATGTCACACACAATGTTCATTCAACTTTTAAGGCTATTTTCCATCCTCGGTGAGTGTGAATATTTCAAACCTGATCGTTGTTCTCCGTTTTCTTTTTCTTTCACTTGCTCCCACTTTTTCATTGTATAAGGCTGGAAGAGGGAAAACATGGGTCATTACTTTTACAATAGCAGGTTGACTTTTCTTTAACCTATCCAATTTAGGTTTCAATTTTGTAATAAAAGAATAAAGTGTGTTTTACATGTCTACAGTGCATGGTATTTGGCTATAAGCTATAGACAATTTAATATAGACATAAAAATTATTTTTGCAAAGACAATAACTTATAAATGATACAGTACTATGGTTAGAACAGGAGCTCTAAATGCTTTTAACATTTCCTTTATTCAGCCTTGGCATTTAGTGTGACTAGAGAATTTCGTCACACTAAAATCTAGTTGTTCATTTAGTAGGCTAATATGTGCCCCTTCCACAGTTAGACTAATATCAATTTATCTGGGTATAGTTGTGTGATTTATATGGCATTACTTTCTACAGTACAGCATCGCTGTGTGTATGGTACAGACAACCAAATATGTTACAGCATGAAAATAGTCAATTCATTTCACCAAGGCACATAACTGGCACGCTTTCCTTATAAGTCACCTTCTTTTGCTCATTGCCTTCTCATATATTTACTTTTATACCTTTTAAAGTAGAATATAATCATGTGGTTCCTTTTCACTGACAGAAGAGAAAAGGAACCAGCAACTTGTGGCTTTAGTCCTGCTACGGATCGACTCTCCCTGCGAGAGGACTCGAGTAGCAGGGGCTTGTGATTGAGCTCAAGTACCTCCCACTTGCTCAGCTTCCTCTAGCCACTTGGATAATATCGCCTTCAGTTTGCAAGCGTTCTTAAAGCTGAGCTGCAGGTTTTCGAAGCGGCAGATGGTCGTTTGACTGAATTCCGAGCCGTGCACCGCTGCTAGAGCTTCGCCAACGTTCGTCTGGGTGTAGCCTGTGAAGAGACAAGGAATGGTCACCTCCATTTTGCTGAGAAGTTTTCATTTAATCTGCCTATCTTTTTTTGTTAGCTATTAAGTATTTCAAAGGTATATTTTTGTTGGCAATTTGAAATGCTTAGTAAAATCCAGTGCAGGAATGTCCACTATTTTAAAAATAAATCCCTTCTTGACAATATGCTACCTTTTTTCTAGAAAGCCAGAGAATTCATACAGAAGTATCTGTCATTCATAATACTTAGCCAAGCAAGATATGTGTCGTATAATCACTTACTAAAACTCTCAAAAATCCTTGTTTTTTATTATTAATATTAAATACCTACAGCATTTCTAAAGAATCAATAATGTTACTTAACATAACACACAAAATATGGGTTGCTACACCATAAGATATTTTAACCTTAATTTAAAAGAGAAAATTCGTTATATTGTTAGACTACCAAGTAAAAGAATGTATTTACTCTAAAATTTGCATTCAGAAATGTTTATTTCTAGGACACAATCACCCAATGTGCTTTGTATCTTTCTGAGCACATAACTTTTATCAGCTGGTAAGGTTTCTTTGATGGTTGCATTTTTTTAAAGAATGCAAGTTGATCTAAGTAATCAACACCTACTTTGAAGCATTCACATCAATAAAATAGCACACTGAAAATAAATGGTTTGAAAATGCATACTTCTTTATTACATAGAGTAGCTACATACTATTTCAGGGCCTAAGGCGATATGCTTATATGTATAAATTGATTACATAATGTACCCATCAATGAATATTATTATGAAGCTATGGTCTATCACTATGACCTATTCCTTTAGTATACACGTTAGAACTATCATTTTCAATTTTTTTCATACTACTTCATGAATTTTCTGCTAAGTTAATTGTTATAGTTATTTTGTGTTGAAAGCACTTAAGAAAATGAAAAAAGACTGAACATTTCAAAGAAATGGCACATGGGAAAACGTTCTTCACTCAAGAAGAGAAATTTAGAATGGCATCACAATGGGGTGCCACTTTAAACAACTGGATTCATAGATTGTGTTCCTTCAACACCTGTTTACTCATCCATGTGCCAATCACTGCTCAAATAAGAGGAGATACACCATTAAAGGTAAAAACAAAAACAAAAAAGCAATAAAGCAATAGGCACTCTACTGACCTTCTCCCGAAAAGGCAGGAGGTCTTTTAAGCTCTGGAGACATAGTAAAATTTTATATAATTCCTAAAGAGAACAATTTGATAAGGGCTATTACAATGACCAATAAACATACTCTTTGACCAAGCGATTCTGCTTCTGAGATGGGACTAGATGTAAATGAGTTGTCTAAGGCTAATCTTGTGAGAGTATTTTCAATAGAAATACAAATAGAAATACAAATAAGTCAGTCAAAATTTTCCCAGGAGGAAGCTGGTTAAATGAATAATAATGAATCTGTAAAACGGGGTAACAGATCAGCACCAGCAATCCCTGAAAGGTTACATAAAGCTCAAAGTTCAATCTCCAACTCTGATGATCAAAAGAAAGGGCAGCAGAAGGGACACATGTCACACTTTACCTTTTCATGCTTTTGAACCATATGTATGCAAAATGCCATTGATCTGAAAAATCTATGCTTTGGGCTATTAAGAAGGAACAAGGAAATAAAAGGGATATTTCATCTTCATAATCTAACTTAAATCTGTGGACGGAGACTTATGTTGGACTTCTGAGCAAAGTATAAGAACTATAACAGTAATATGAATTTTAACAGTAATAGGAGTGGATTTCAGAAAGTGCATCCCCAAAGCAATTTCTGTTACCTTTCAATTCCAATTCCCCACAAACTTTGTGATGCACACCCTGTGGCATACAGGTTTGCAGACCAAGCTATTTTCCCCATTGCCTATAACAAACCCATACCTAACTTAATTCTTCTCACTTTAAATTCATTGGCAAACTTTTCAAGTTCTCTGATTTCTGGAGAGTCCATGTCCACGGGCTCTTCCACCAATTTACTTTTCCGTCGGAGTTCTTGTTTGAAATCAGCCGCCCCAGGGTCCTCCGCCAGAAGGGGCTGGTGCATGGCAGGGAAGCCATGACTCAAGGTGTGATCGGGAAACTTATAAAGACACGGGGCTAGGCTGCCTAGAAGGAAAGAAAGACAAGGGAAAGAGGACAAGAGAGATGTTTGCAATGATCTCTTATGGGTTGACAGTAAGCAAAGGACCAGTTCCTCAAGAGCTCCTTATCCTAGGGCCAAACTAGTGGCTCTTTAACCTAGAGAAGAACTCCTCCAGGAGAACTGGCAGAGGCAGCATGCAGTAACTTGCCCTCATGGAGGCAGCATACAGTAATTTGCCCTCATGGAGGCGGCCGATATGTTCCAATCATAGAACTGACTAGACCTAGAAGCAGACCAATGCTTAAACCCTGAGCTGCTGGGCTTCATGCTTCTGCCACCCAAATCCAAACTCCCACTGCCATGCTACCCAACTGGACTTACAGTGCCCCTATAGTCCGGAGCAGAGCTGTCCTGCAAACACAAGAAGGCTTTCAGTCTTACACCAGCAGATTGCCATATCTTTGTCCCATGAAAATGGGGCTATGGACACGCTCCATTTTGCAGACTTTGCTACATCCTTCTAGGCAGGAGCCACAGCCGCTTAATGTAAATGTAAGTCATTATTTTCCACTTCCCATAGAACAGAAAATAATATAACAAACCCAAATAAGGAATAGGTGCTGAAAATAAGTGTGATATTGCAAATAATTTTTTAAAAAAGGAAGTAGATTCTCTTGTAAATGTAGCTTTTGAATCCATTTCTGGGAATCTGAAGCTCAGTTCTAATCAAAATGTGTCTGTTAGTCTCTGCTTTTAGTTCTTTAAACGTAGAATCTATGATATTTGCTATAAATAAGGAAATAGACTACTTTAAATCTTGTGCCTGGAAATTTTCCGATATTGGTGTAATGAATTGTGCAATATTTTAAAAGCTGTGCTCTTTAACCTGTAGATACTTAGTTTTAACAGGAAAAACATGATTTTTTTTAAATTAGCAAAAACTAGTGGAAGGGAAGTATGATATTCTAAAAAATATTCATATGATTAAATAAATGTGAAGGATCGTTTGTGGTACAGGGCTTACACTGCACTACAAACCAAAAGGTGGGTGGTTTGAACCTACCAGTCGCTTTGCAGGAGAAAGACCTAGCCCTAGGGCCTCCACAACAATCCTAAGAGGCAGGTCAACTTATTCCCCATGGATCGCATGGAGTCACAATCGACCTCACGGCTAAAAACAGCAATGGCAAATATATTTGCAAATTTAATAGGCATTTAAAATATCACTTCAAAAGTTCCTTTAGAAAGTTTGCAACAGTATTTCTGGAAAAATATAAGCTGTAATGGAATCACTTCTTGGTTTTACTTAAAGAGGAGCCAAAAAGAAAAAATTCTTAAGGAAAAATGCAATTTAGAATATGATAGATAATCCTCCCTTAAGAATAGAAGATTAATTTTTATGTGTTGGTTAAAGATAAGTCACAGAGAAAGCACAACAAAAGAAACACTCAATCAAAAACAACAACAAATAAATGGTACTTCTGGAGTTTATCCTTTGTGAGGAAAGTCTACGTTGCTTGAAGAACATGAGTAACGTAATGATGTGCCAGCAAAATTCCAACACGTGTTGGTTATGTTTTGTTCATCAATATGATTTTTCTTTGGTAGAAAGTTAATTTTAATTTAATGATACATTGTATAGCCCAGACAATTAATAACAGAAAATATTGAGAAACTAATCATTTTGCTTATAAGTATGAATAAATATTTAAACCAAAATAAATTACTACCAAATACACATAATGATTTTTCTTAGAAACTTACTAAAAATACATGATGGCTATAGTTTCTTTGTAAGCACTTTCATAAATCAAATGTGCATAATAACATTTTTGAGGCCATGTATCTCATATTAATATGTAAATATGTAATGAGAAAAGAAGAGTATAAATCAGGCAATTGCCAAGTTACATTATTCATATATGATTACAGAAACCAAACCCACTGCCACTGAGTTGATTCCTACGCACAGTACCTGTCAGAGCGGAACGATGCCAGAGGCTTCCTGGCTGGACATTTTTGCAGAAGCGGACTACCTCAGCTTGCACCAGTTGAATGGCGAGTGGGCTGGAACCACTGAGTACTCACCAGATTAGACTTTAACCAGCGAGGGTGTCACCAGGGCTCTCTTCTAAATGAGAATACATCCTTTAAAATGATCTCTTTATCCAATGAGCCACGGACCCGTGGTGGTGCTGGTGGTGCGCTGGATTTCAAGCTGGGCAGCGAGCTGCAAACTCAGTTAGACAGCACCAGCTGCTCTGGAGGAAAAGATGGGCTTTCTCTTCCTCTAGACATAAAGACTTAGAGACCCACCAGGGAAGCCCTCCCTCTGTCGTATGGGGTCACTATGTGTAGGAATCAACTGGATAACAGTGAGGGGGAGAGTGATCCATTAGACTATATTATTTTTCTGAAACAAAATAGACATGAAAGCGATAGGACAAAATAAGCAAGGCTGTCTCACAGGTATGAAAATGAGTTGTACAAAACTATCATTGCTTTGCAGCTCTGCTGATACTGTCAGGGAAGCATTTGATGGCTAACTTCAGGGTCAACATTTCAAACCCATGAGCTGTCTTCTGGGAAAGATGAGTCTGTCCCTTCCCATAAAAATGTATAACCTTGGAAGCCCTATATAAAATCAATATAAGTGGAAATCGCTTATATGGCAGTGTTTTTTTTAATTACTATCTTTTAAGTCCATTAAAAATATCAATCAATTCTATGTTTTAATGTGTTCTGCTCAGAGAAAAATATGTAGAACCATTGAATCAATTTTCAAATTAGGAGCTCCTTTAAAAGTATTTATCACTTTGGAATATAATCCTAACTTCCTATTAGGCTTAGCTTTCAGTTTATTGGAGTAAAAGAAAACACACATGCATGAAGAAAATGAGCACATTGGGTCTATCACTGGCTTAACTTTTTTCTTATTTTCAGAATTTACTTTCTTTTTAGAGTTTTTTTTAAGATATGAGAAAAAAAACACTTCTTTCATCATTTAAAAATATCAGGTGTCACTGGATATAATTAATGATTGAATGCCTTTCAGAGAGAAGAAAATGGGCTTCCATTTGGGTTTGTACATTTAATATATTAAAGACACTTAAAATAATTTATTTATTCTATGCCATGCTATGTTGACAGTGCATAACTAGCTTGTCAGATTTCTTCATCATATATCTGAATTGTAAGTAATTTTGATCCTACTCTCAATTTTCTTCCCCCAAAACTGTACTGCTACTACTATAAATCTCCTCTGCAACACTGAGCTGTGTTCATCTTTCACATGTTATTTTCAGTATCCTTGCATAAACAAGTAAAGTAAGAAAAATATACGTCTTCCCCCACAATTTGTAATTTGGTAATCTAACTTCCCCTAGGTGTCACCATGAATAATCTCTGCAGTTGAAACTAGAACTGAACTCCAGTAAGCACTGCACTAAAACACATCAAAATAATTGCCTGGTTCATTTTCCAAGTTGTCTGCATGTGGGTGAAGTAAAGTGATGCTCTTTCAAAGGCTTATCTTGTACTCTAAATGCATTTGGCTAGATAAATAAAATGATTTTAGGATCCAAAAGAGAGAATGTTTAATTAAAATATTATATTTCCACTGCTCTTATTTCCAGCTAACAGCAGTTTATACTTTATAACGGTAGTTATACCTTTATACCTTATACCTTTATACCTGATAGACTGGAAAAGTGAAAGTTTAGAGAATCAACTAGAGTGCAGTTTCTCTGAAGTGCACAGGAAAGATCATGTAAAAAGGTTTAAGCATTCCAAGCCAAAAAGGAAATCCCCATCTATGATTCTGATTTTGTTTTTTCATTAAATATAAATGCCCGCCACTATCTGTAGGAACATCGATTTCCTGGAACTGACTTTAAACTGAAATTCACTGTGGCAACCACGAATAGGACCAAACCAACTCCCCTTTCTAGGATATGGCATGCATTTGGAGGACAATGGACAGTGATTAATATGATCCATAGGGAAAATATTTTTAGTACTATGCTTAAATCCTTACTCATTAACATTATTAAAAAGGATAAAATACAGTGAAAGGGTCACAAACATTTTCCAGAACACTGCATAAGCAGGTGCGTGTTGAATCTGTTGCGAGTGTTTGCACGTGATCGATAATCCTATTAAATATACCTATGGAACGGAGGACTCATGCTCCATCAACATGCAGAATCATTCTTTATATAATTTTGTGTCAAGGAAATGGAAGAGGAAAGGAAGGAAATACTTTAAAGCAGGCCCCGGGGAAACAGTGGGCACAGACCAGGACTGTGAGAAAAGCTAGTTGACCGCACTGCTGAGTTTGTGGTCTCTGATGCCTTAAAATGACAAACAGAAGCCAAGGTAAAATATACCACCATTTTGTAGACATCCATAAGAACGTAAGCATTTTCACCTTCCATTTAGTTGACTCCTTACTCCCCAAATAAAACTGATCTGCTGATGCAGAAGTTACGCGTTGGCTTGCTAAATGCAAGGCCAGTGTTTGGGAGCCACCAGCTGCTGTGTGAGAGGAAGGTGGGGCTGTCTTTTCTGGTAAGGAGTTTCTATGTGGGAAGTTCTACCCTGCCCCAGGGTTGCTGCGAGTTGACATTGACTAGATGGCAGTGAGTTTCTTTTTTTCGTTTTTTTGTTTTTGTTTTTTGGGCATCACTGCTCTCTGGTGGTGGGAGTAGAAGGCCCAGCCCCACTGCTGGAATTGAACCTCTGTCCCAGTGGGCCGCAGTCCCGCGCACAACCACTACGCCACCGGGGCTCAGCCCCCGGTTTTGTTTTTTTTTTTGAGAATCCTTTCACCTTCATGCATTGGTAAATACTGTTCTCCCAGGGGCTGGAGCTTGATTTTGTAATATTAATTTTATTGGAACAGAGCTGCACCCATTCATTTTATGATATTGTTTCTGATTGCACTATAACTATTAAAGCAGAACTGCGTTTTTGCATCCAAGGCCTGACAACAACCTGTGTTGGAGGCCAGGCGGGCTCCAGCTGACCTTCTAGGACAGGGAGAATGGCCTAGGTGGGTATCTGAGACTGTCTTTCAAAAGCTCCATCTTTTCCTCAGGGGCAGCCGAGGGTTGGGAACTTGAGGGTTCTTTGACACATTTAGGGTACATTAAAACAAAACCAATAAAGAGAAAAATGACAAAGGGAATGCAGGATGAAGAGCTCGGCTCTAAACCAGTCAATGTACCTTCTGGGGCCTTTCGCTTCCTTAGCCATCCCCACCCTCACCCCAGGCTGGGGTCACCTTCTGATTTTTCTGGGAAAGAGCAGCAGCTCTGGGGGCAACAGCAGCGGGTGGAAGTAGGCGGTGAAATTCCCTAGCTTCTCTGCATGACTAGAAAACATCTCTCTGAAGCCTTGAACATTTCCAAATCCAGGAATGGGTCACTATGAGACAGAATCAACTAGAAGGCAGTGTTCTTAATTTCCAAATATATATTTTCTTCTTTTTAAAATTTTCTCTGAAAATTAATCTTTCAGGAAGAAACACACTCAGTCTGGCCAATATTACAGGAAATCTTGCTGGTTTTACCATGCATGACGTTGAATCTGATTTGAACAGTCTCTACAGAAGAGTGGATGGGCGGCAGCCCACAGTGCTCGCGTCTTCGCCAATGCTTTAGAAACTAGAGAAGAGAAACCATCTCAGACACTCAGGAATCTGAGCTTTGCCAAGTTTTTTTTATCGTTTGCTTGTTTTATTTATCTTTTGTATATGTATCTAAAAGAGAATGTATAATGAATTTTAATTTCTTCTTTCCTGTTACCTATGAGGGCTTATCATAGTATCTAAACGTTCAAGATTAAAAGTCTTCAAAGGAGGAATTTAGGATCCAGTGTATCTGAAGTGGAGATTAAAGGAAAGAGTCAAGATGACCTAGGATAAATTTGTCAGAACTTAACTTGCAGAGCATTGTAACACCCGCCCAAAGGTTCATAGAAAATGTGTGTGTGCCCATTGGTTCCTCTTGGCCATTATCTTTGGCATGCCCTCCCCTAGGCCCTGAGGTTCTGATATGGTTTCTTCCCCCAGCCTTAACAAAATATTAGCAGTAGCCCTCTCTTCCAGTGGTTATTAATTAAATAGAATGCTCAGATTAAATGTAAATGTAAGGTGAGAGACAACAATGTCACCATATTTAAATGAAATGATTTCACTGCTTTAGAAATTTGCCTTTAGTTTATGCTTGTGACCCTAAGCCTACCTTTGAGACTGATGATAAGCTGCTTCTGTCGATTTTGTGAAAGTGGATAATTAGAAGAATGCCTTGAGAATATCGAAGCATGCAAATGACCTGTCTGAATTTCTATGATATGTCTTGTACTTTTTCTCTTTTCTCTTCTATCTGACTTTATCTTAAACTCAATTTGTGCAACTTCTTTAGGGATGTTGGCAAGGGAGTTAAGATGCCATGAGATTTAATCTGCCCTGAAACAAATGCTAACAATATATGTCCAAGTGTGGACATTTTAACGCATTATGAGGCATATGCAAAAGTATTCAAATGTGATCGCTAATTCCACATTCTTGCCATGATAAGTTTTTTTTTTCCCTTTAGTGATGAAAATAGACAATTTCATTTTAAACATATGTGTACCTGTGAATAGCAATGTAACCATTTTACTCTAGATGATGACAAAGACAGGGTTTGAATCATTTTAAAAGGCTGCTTTTTAAATGAGGGACAGATCAGAGGATCAGATGAATGCAAGATTGCAGGATCTTGTTCCTACACCATCTAAGTTGCATATTGATGGCACATTATGAACGTGGACCTGACTTGTTCAGTATCCAGAAAAGGTACTGGAATTCTCAGGACAATTGGAAACTTGCTAGGCCAGTGATGCACATTTTGATGTGTTGGTGAGAAAATTGGTAGAAAAACTATTTAAAGATGTTTGAGCACAAGGGTATTGGTCCCTGGTCTATGACCGATTCCACTTTCGCCTAGCTCCAATCCTTTGTTTGTGATAGACTGAATGTAGCATAAGAGTATATGTCTAAAAATGTACGTGGTTCATGGAAATGGCCGGGAACGACTAGCAGCCTTTCTTTCAGGGGAGTAAAAGACTCAGCCATGTGCACGGCATTCCTAATAGACATGGTCAAACACTTCCACCTGGAACTCCTTTGGTGTCATGCGCTATTCTGTGCTATTATTTACAATGAAACTATTCATTCCTGGGAGAGTGAAAGGTGTTATTTTCAAAAACTATGAATGTAAATTAAGTAAATGACTAGTTTTCAAAAAGGAAGAAATGTTATGGCTCTTCTTATTTTAATTATTAAAGAGAACATCACAGTTTCTAGGTCACTAGGAAAGGACACCAGTCTTCCTTTTGCTACAAATGTAGCTAAAAACCAGTTTACATAAATACATAGCCTGTGCCGAGCACCTTCACAAACCTGCTGCCATCATCATTATCTAAGCATCTGCTCTTCCACTTGAGCCCTTCATATCAGTTTCTCATCCTTTTCTCTTCATCCTTGCTCCCCCTCCCCCACCATCCCTCCATACTATGTAAACTATTATTATATTGTCATATCTTACACTGCCCGATGTCTCCCCTTGCCCACTCCTCTGATGTCTGTCCTCCAGATAGGAGGCTATGTGTAGATCCTTGTAATTGGCTCCCTCTTTCTATGCCACTTTCCCTCCATCATCTGGTAGCCTCACTCTCACCAGTTTATTCAGAAGTAATAGTTTATACTTGAGAGAGCATAAGTCAATATTTTTCTGACATTTTATTTTACTTTAAAATTTTAAATATATATTAAACTGAGAAATTTTTTTATAAAAATCAAGATACATGAACACATTCCTTTATCCAATCTTATTTTCTAATTGGAGGAAAAGATCAGTTTATATTTTCATTACTTATTCTGGAAAAAGCAAAATAAAAATCAGTTAGGAAACATTTTTTTCATGTGTGATCCCTAAATCCAAAATTTCTCTGTCAATATCACATACACATACAAGTATACACATATTTATTGTCACTCTATTTTGAATTATCACCTTACTAGATAAATAAGTGCAAGAAATCTAAGAAATGATATAAACAAGTAGCAAAGAATTATATACAGAAAATGTGTGTACTTTGTAAAGAGTTAAAAAATTTAACCTTAGCAATAATCTGAAATGAAATAGTGATTTTTATGATGAACTACTGTGCAGTGACTTAACACAAGTGCCAATAAATATGTAGGTATGTTTGGGAGAGTGAAATTTCATTTTTTTCAGAGGGAAACTCAAATATCTAACGATTTTTCTCTTTGCTAATACTCAAGAAAATTATGAAGAATATCCAATTCTTTAAACAACTTTTATTAAAGCACCTAATAAGTTTCTTCTGTCTACATAGGATACTTGCCCAGAAAGAATGAAAATAGTCTATACATTAATGCTGTCCAATAAAAGAAACCCCAAAGATAGGTTATTTGAAATATGACTAATGCAGCAGAAGAGCTAAACTTTATTTTAGCTAATTTAAATGGAAATAGCTAAAGGTAGGTAGTGACTTCCAAATATTACCAGAGACAAACCCAACCACACCATTAAGAAGTGACAACTAGCAATTTGATGCACAAAATAAGCACAGAAAGTTACAGAGCACAGCAGTGTAGGGTGACATAGAAGTCATCAGCTATAATCACTGTGATCTCTGAGAAAATTGTTAGATATGACTACTCCCATGATAGAAATATCTCAACCAGCAGTTGTTTTAACAGAAATATTCAAGGTAAATTTTAAGACATGCTCTGGGCATCATTCTCATATACAATCTCACTCACAACGTGTTTTCTTTCACTTACCTGCCATCACTCCATAGGTTGATGCCTGGTTTCCATAATGACAGGAAGGCACAGAATAGTGAAGTCCTGTTGCTGTGTTTCCCAAAGTTGTCACCAAGAAATGTGTATGCAAGCATTTAGGATTTGGATTAAAGACAAAATAGATGGGATTGGTAAGAAAACGTATGAGCATGGAGGAAAAATTTGTTTCAATTACAATATATATGCCCTTGTGGGGTTTTAAGTTGATGTAATATGCCAATAGATTTTCATTTGGGTGAAAAGTTATGATTAGGTGCTTAAAATTAGGCATCAAGATTTATCTCACATACTAAGAATATGAATCACCATCCATGAATTATCCTTAGTTGTTGCATGACTGATGTCCCTTGAAAATGTGCCCAACTGGTTTGAATCTTGGCCCTTTGAGATTTTCAGTGTCATTGTAGGTCCAATTCAATATAAATGTTGAAATAAACTGGTTAGAAGAATTACCTCTTAAATATTTTATGTAGCATAGTATTATAAAGTGTGTGGTGTGTACATTTCCGTGTGTGTGTGTGTTTCATGCAGAAGTGATTCTGAAACTACACTTGACCAGTCTTATCTATTTATTTAACCCCTCCCCCCACCCAACAAAAATTTTCAATCAAATAAGTCATGGCAGAGCAAGTGACTTCCTCCTAGATACAAGCATAAAAACGCCACTATATTCAGAGAGTTATAACAAACCTGTGACAATGCGTATGTAGTTATGTTGCTTGGAAAACCTTGAAGCCACTAGCTGTTTTGTACTTTATATGCCTCCATCAATATCCTGCACATGCATATAACACACAGCGTTTGAAGGGGTTCTTGTATGGTCTGCAAAAACCTTATAATGCACATGCTCTTTCCATAGAAATGTAGTCTAGGTTCTCTGTGCTCACACATTCAATTAGACAATTCTAATGAGAGCTCATTAAAAATACCCTAATTGATTGTTGAGTGACATGCATAATGATTGAATGAGATAGATAGACATAATCTCACTAACAATAGTCATATACCTTTTTGAATCAATGTGTATTTTGAATGTAAGTTTAAATTAGTGAATTTTATTAAGCTTTAAAGTCTAATTACCGAGAGGACTTAGGCAACCATGGACTACTCAACCATGGACTACGCATAGTGAAACTACAAATCCGTATTTTATTTTAATTTTCTTTATATCTGTGTATAGCACTAAAGTTTCACTAATATAATTGCATCTTTGAAAAGAAACATAGGATATAATATAATTGATATAATTGAAGTCTTTTAGAAAAGGTAGATATTCTAAAGATTAATATACAAAGATATGAAATCCCTTTAGAGATGAAAGCACATTTTATTAAATATAGAAAGTTTAGACAGTTTCTAGTATCTGCATGTTTTTATTTTGTAACTCACAGAAATCATTGAAATCATTTTATCTTATTATGGCTACACATAAAAATACCATTCTATCCATTTCAAAGTAAAAAAAAATCTTAAAACACATTTAGCACCAAGTGTCCTTCATATTATGACAGGCATTTTTTCATTTTTAACTCCAACAATTACGAATGCAAAAAATTTAACGGACCATAAATCAATGCTAAAATTTTCAATACATATTTAGGTTGTTATTTTAATTTTCTTTCTTTTTTTCTTATTTTCGCTTCCAAGCCTTCAATAGTTTTTTATTCCAATTTTGGTGCATCCACTTAAT
This sequence comes from Nesogale talazaci, assembly GCA_004026705.1. Lineage (NCBI taxonomy): Eukaryota > Metazoa > Chordata > Mammalia > Afrosoricida > Tenrecidae > Nesogale > Nesogale talazaci. The sequence continues at coordinate 122,969 of PVJH01003701.1, read as the reverse complement.
TGATTTTAAATAATTAGAATTTCAAACCAGAAATCGCTAACTCATTACTGTAATTCTAATTTTACTGCCGCAATTGTCCAGTGCTTTTTCATACCCACGAGTATGAATCTATTATCTAAAACGAGTTTTGTTGCCACAGGACTAAGCACTCAAATGCTAACTGGCAGGCCAGCAATTTGAACACCCAGGGGGTGCACAGTCCACCACTGTAAACTCTGCCGCTTACAACTTAGAAGCTTTGCTGGGTTTCCTCTGCCCTCTCGGGTGGCTTGATTTAGAAGACACTCGTATTGTGTGCCAGTTGTTTAGATCTATTAACAACACTTTTGGAGAGGGAATTAGCTACTATCATATCTTCTAAAAGTGTATATCATAAAACTAGAAAATATGACCCATACTCCTATTATTACGTTTTAGGTTATGGGAATATCTGGTAAATAAAAAAGAAAGAATCTGCATTAATGATTTCATTTAAGTCCAGGTATTTTTTCTAAGTTATTTTAAATTCAGTTCAAGACTGATGTCACATAGTAACACACGCACAAACACTTTTATATGTAAATACTTCAAATTCTATTTTTATTTCTAAATGTGAGGGAGAAAGCCCTTAAAATAAATGTAAATTAATTGTATATTGCTATTTTAATGAAAGAGGCTTACTCACTTTGGGGCTTTGTCCATTTGTAAATCAACTTTAAGATACGTCCTTTTTATTTCTATGTCAACAGATGGCAATCATTAGAAAAACCTACCTATTCGGTTGATTATTTTGAGGCAAGGTATCTGATTTCTCTACTTTAAATATTATTTAAGAGAGTTATTTTTATCAAATATTTTTACTGTTGTAAGTTCAAAATTCTTCTGAAGCTAATCTTGAGAAGAGTTCTCAACTCTTGGGATCTAAATGCTATGTTGCTTCGAGCTTTGATATTTGAGCTTTGCACTATACTAAAATTTATTAGTTCTATTCTTCGAAATTCTTTATTTAAGATATTTACCACTATTCAATTGTGGCTTACTATTTTTTAGAAACACTAGCATATGAAAGGGGAAGTTAAAAATCAAATATTTTTTCTAAGGAGGTCGTACCGTTTAAGGATACCATTATGTTTTTAAAATTTACACTTAATCCATAAACATTCTCATTAAAATTAGTTTCATATTAAAAATTCCAAGCTCACGGTGTTCTGTTATAGTAGCAGTTTTTCTTTATAAATACAGCAGGCAAGAATTTAAATGACTGTATTTACTAGATATGATGGAAATTTTTCACAGGTACGTCGATGCATCGAATTGCCTTAATACTTCATCTAAAGCGAATTATATTGAAAGAGGAAAAACAGAAGAAGCATAGCAATCCTAAATCAATAAGACTGAAGTCATCTACCATGGCATCTTTCGGCCGAGTGCAGGCCGGCTGTCATGAGAGTCGGTACCTGTGGACATCACGTTGGTGGCGTGATTGGAGACGGGCAGACACTCCGCAGCGGTGTGGTGCATGATCAGTGGCAGTGCGGCAGAAGAGTCCGGATTGAGAGGGATAAAGGCGTCCGCTGAAGTAAAAGGTTGGCAAGTCATTCCCACAAGAAGAGTAGGACAGGAAGTTGGATTCTGGCTCCCAGATTGAGAGTTTTGCTCACTGATCGTCTCAAAAGACTGTTTCAATTCTCACTACCTGCATATATACATCAGGAGGGCTCTGAAGCACCAGCAGGGCGTGTGCAGGTATTTATACCCCCGGGAAATCCCTTTATACATGTTAATAGTCTTTTCCCAGGAGTATTGCTTTATCAAACTAGACTGCCCTCTTTGTCTCCCAAACATATTCCTGGTTTTGAAGCACAATGCTAAACTGAGGAGAAAGCAACAATCTGAAGCTTTATTTGGCACTTTCAGTAAACCATTTTTTTGTAGAGAAGAATGCAGAAAAGGTATCCCTCTAAAAAATAATGCAAGCATAAGAAAAGCAGCTGTCTTTTGGCTATGAAGGTCACTGCAAATTTGCACAGGAGTCGCTCTTTTTAAAAGTCAGTTTCTCATTAAACCTGCCAAATAACATAAAACAAGAAAATTGCAAGTGCAGTGAAACCTGTGGAAGACGGAATCTGTGTAAAGTGGAATCCTGTTAAAAAGAAAACTCAAAATATTTTCTCACAAAGAAAACATTGAAAAAGTGGTGACTGCAGCCTACCAAGGGCAAGAAATGTGTGAGACTCAGAAGAAAAGGCCATCTACAGTTTCCAAGGTCAGCGGTTTGAATTTACCACCTGCTCCCAGGAAGAAAGTTGAGACTTTCTGCTCTGGTAATGATTTGCCATCTTAGAGCTCCACAAGGGCAGTTTGTACTCTTGTCCTATGGGGTTGCAGTAAGTTGGAATGAACTTGATTACAATAAGATTGTAATTGTAACTTGATTGCAGTAAGATTGGAAGATTCTAATTTTATATCAAGAGAATTATCTAAGGTCAAATATAAGTGAAAGGTTGACTAGGGATACACAGTTTTGATAAGCCATGAAAACCAATTTGCTTCATAAATAGAAAGTAGAAAAGATGAACATAAATACAAAAATAAAATTATAATGCTGTGTAGACTTGAAAATCACACCTTACAGTATTTTTCTTCCGGATTCCAGTTAGCTTTTCAAAGAATAACATTTAGGGATCTCGTACTAAATGCCAACACTATTCCAGTTACTTTCCACAGTTTTGTCATGTAAATTTGACAAGACTTTGGTGTGTTATGTACCATTACAGTTTCATTAAACTAGACTTTGACAGTGTTTCTGATCTCAGTCATTCAATATGAAATCTTCAGGAAAGAGGGTAGAAATATATGCAAAATTTCTGCACAGAATATATTGGCATATGTTATGAACTACAAACAATTGATTCAAAGATAAATAGTATTGAAATTTTGTGATCTTATTCTTACATACAAGTAATAGATGCATACTTTTAAAATTATTAATTTTAGGGAATTGCAGCAAATAAAATCTGATAGGTACAGACATCAATGACACAGCATACTTCCTTCAATTCTTTGAACTTTTGCACTGTGGAATATTTCAAGCTAAGTTGAAATTGATTGATTTGTGACTAAGTTTAATGTTAACATTGGCAAGAATGCATTTTTTTAAAAAAATTGAATCTTGAACAAGTGAATGATAGTAGCCAACTGATATATTTGGAGAAAGAAATGTTATAATGTTTCTCAAATCATCATTTATTGTATGAAAATGCTTAAACATGTATTTCACATTTTCAAAGTCTATGCTTTGAGGTTATATGTATTAGTCTTCTACAATGAGTGAACAAGGTTTTGGGGAAACAAACATTGTTCTCTTGCAATTTTCAACTTCTCAAGCTTCACACCTATGAAATAGAAGATTCTCAATCTGTTAATAAGATAAATTTGCCAAAAATAGAATAAATTTATTAGGAGTCATGTATAAAAATATGCAAAAATATACCTAGAAGTCTTCTCAAAAACAAAATTAGTAACTTGCTTAACTAATAAAGAATGCCTGTCTGGAGTATTATACTTTTTTAAAATCTCTCTATATGAGATAGACATGACCACAGCCACTTAAAAGGTTGGATAGGAAACTTTGGATAATTTCATTGAATTTATATTAATACCTAGGGATAGATCAAAAAGGGAGGGTGCAAGTGAGTGCACAAATCAAAGAATTTAGTAGAAGGCACTAAATTATGTATTTGGAATTTGCAGAATTAGAGTATGTTTTATGTCCATTTTATCAGCGACATAAAATAAATTATATATATTTTCTAAGATGAACAATAGTTAGAGTTAATAGGATTTGAAAACTGTCCCTGATTTTTCCTATTGTCTTTTAGTCATTGGAACAGATTAGTCAAACATATCAAACATATAAACAATGATTGATATTGAAGGAATGCCATGTAATCTGTGCAATGGCACAAAATGTACCAAAGTTTCTTAAATGACTAAGTTATATGTAATTACATTATATATATTTTAACTGTTTACTGTGACTTGGATGAAGTTTGGCAGAGAAAACTCTTCCATTCAAAAAGGCATACAAACTTTGCTTCCTGTTACTGGATGTAATGGCCACAAGGTAATGCCATTGATCCCGCTTTCCTCCCTATGTCTCCTGTTTTCAAGTCTCTTTCTTTTCTAACCCTTCTGAACTTTGCCTTGGGTATATGCTGCCTTTTTGATAGTTGATTATACTAAAGAAGTGGATACTTCCCTTGTATTATTACTCATCTGACAGTCTTGTTGTTTGTCATAAAATTGAGCCATGGATAAGTTCATAATGGTGACTAGCGAACTTAGTCTTGGGAATTTAACTAGGTTCTACCTCACAAGGAAGATTGGTCTTCTATTTATGCTTTTGAGTTTTGTTCCACATATTTCTTCTACTCTACCAGTTCCTTCTGATCTATTTGTAATCCATTTACAGACTGGGATATCTTGTCGTTGTTAAGTGTCATCAAGTCAGTGCTAATCTACATGGAACTGATGTACAGCAGAAGGAAACACTGCCTGGTCCTGCCCCATCTTCACAATTGTTCCCAGGTTTGATCCAATCCATCTCCTTGAAGGCTTTTCACTTTGTCACTGACCCCCTACTTTGTAAAATAGCATATCCTTCTCCAGGGAGTGGTCTCTCCTGATAGCAGGTCGAAGGTACATAAGACAAGTCTTCGCATCCTTGTCTCCAAAGCACTCTGGTTTTGCTTGTGTCAACAGATCAGTTTGTCCTTTTAGCTGTCCATGAAACTTTCATTATTCTTCTCCAGCACCACAATTAAAACACACCAATTATCCTTGGTCTCCTTTATTCCATGTTCAAATCTATATCCATATGAGGCAAATGAAAATATCATGGCTTGGGACAAGCACACCATTGTCCTCAAAGTAATTTATGTATTTTCAATACTTTAAAGAGGTATTGTACAGAAGATTTTCCTACTGCAATATATCCTTTGAGCTCTTAACTGCTTCTTCCATGAGCACTGAATGTCAGATAAAATTCTAGACAACTTCAATCTTTTCTCCATTTATAGTAATATTACTTACTCAGTCCAGTTGTGAAGATTTTTGTCTTCTTTACTTTGAGTTGTAATCCACACTTAAGGTTGTGTAATTCCTAACAACATAAATCCTTGTTCTTCATCACCACATCCAGTTCCTCCTCATTTCAAGCACTCAAAGTTGTATCATCTGCATATTGAAAGTTGTTAATTAACCGCTACAACCCTGATGCACACCTTTCCTCATTTTAAATCAGGCAGTATTCCTCTGTTCTGTTCACACAACTGCCTCTTGATCCATGTACAAGTTCCAAATGAGTACAATGAAGTGTTCTGGAAGTCCCTTTCTTCTCAATCTTATCCATAGTTGATCATCCACACAGTTGAATGCCTTAAAACACAAGTGAACCACATTCTGGTAGTCTCTGCTTTGAGCCAAAATCCACATGACATCAGCAAAGGCATCTCTTGTTATCTATCTTCTTCTGGACCTAATCTGAACCTCTGACAGCTCCCTCTCTAAGTACTGCTGTAACCCTTGTTGCATGTTCTTCAGTAACACTTTACTTGAATGTGCTATATTGTGATATAGTCTGTGTATTATGTTGCATCACCTCTCTATGAAGTGCTAACAAATATGAATTTCTTCTAGTCAGTTGGCCAAATAGCTTTCTTCCAAATTTCCTGGCATAGTGCTTTACTGCTTTGTCAGATTGTTGAAGCATTTCAGTTGATATTCCACCAAGTCCTGGGGCCTTATTTTCAGTTACAGAATTCAATGCAGCTTGAACTGCTTCCTTCAGCACCATTGGCTCTTGTTCGTATGCTACCTCCTGTCATAGTGGAATGTTGACTAGTTCTTTTTGGGATAGGGACTCTGTATTCTTTTCATCTTTTTTTTGGTGATTCCAGCATTATTATTCAATATTTTTCCATACAACATTTGAAGATTGCAACAGGATTGAAACAAGATTGCAGAATATATTGAGCATCCATATTTAAGATTTAAGGAATGTCTTCTTTATTTTAATCATCTAATTTTCTATGTTCTTGCACATTTCATTATATTAGTTGGCTTTGTCTTCTCAATTTCTGTACAGCTATTTGACTTCATTATATCTTCTTCAAGTTTCAATTCTTCTTTTGACAACCACTCTGAACTTTTCTCATTCCTATCATTTTCATGACCCTTTGATTCTTTCATGAAAGATGTTCTTGATACCCTCCTGAGCTTATCAGCTCTCCTGCCACAAGGATTCAATGCATCACAACTGTTCTGGAGATATTCTCAAAATCCAGGTGGAATACACTTGCAGTCATATTTTGGCTCCTCAGAACTTTAAAAAAGTTCCTTATCTCTATCCTTAACTTATATATGGACCATTGGTGGTATATTTCACAGCTACACCTGTGACTGGTTTTGATTACTGATCTTGAGAGTCTTTAAAGCCTCTTACCGCCAGAGGTAACCTGGATGATTTCTGGCTACTCTATCTGGATAAACCAATGTGTTCCTTTGATGCCCATGTGTACGGTGTGTGTTGTTCACAAAAGGTTATTGCCCAGAAACACAACACTGGCCTTGCAAAATTCTACCATGCTATCTCTGATGGCATTTCTATCACCAATTCCATATCATCCAACTCTTGTTCCTTCCTCTTTGCTTCCTACATTTGAATTCCAATTACCAATAACTTATTAACACATGTTGATTGCTTGTTTCATCAATTGCTGGCTAAATTCTTTGGTAGAATGTTTTGATTTCATCAAAGCATTTTGTGATAGCTGCATTTATTTGAATAATCATTATATGGATTCAATTTCCACGTTGGCATTGTACTACTGAATAGACATTGGAATTACTTTTTTACATTAAATCTCTTGCCATTCCTCTTGATTGTGTTATTCCTAGCATAGAAAATTATATGATTTCCTGATGCAGAGTGGCCAATACCAGTATTTGTCAGCTCATGTAAACTAGCTATGGATATTTTTGTATTCCATTTCACTTTCGATGACTTCCAACTTTCCTAGATTCATACTCTACACATTGCAAGTTCTGAACATTAGCAGATTTTTGCAGCTCTTCCCCCTTTCCTTGAGTTATGTCCCATGAACAAATGAAGATCCTGAAGATTCCACTCCTATAGGTTTCAACCGACCCAAGTCACCAAGGTAACTCCACTCTCAGACATTTGCTCCTCTCCAGTCACATTTTGATTGTCCTCTGGCCTGAGGAACCCGTCTTCTGGCAGCATCTCTGCAATGATCTTCTTCCATTCATGAGGTCTTCTGCACCTGACAGTCTTTTGAAGCAACGCAAAAGATTAGTCTAGATAGGTTGAACGCATATGAAAGATTATACTGTAAGTAGAAAAGCTGGTGAGGAAACACCAACTGTTCAATGCCTGAGTAAGCTACTTCATAAGATGATCTATTGTCTAAGTAAAGGGCATATTGATGTTGTCATTTATGTAAGTCTAGTTGCATATCTCTATCTATCAATTGTCTTCAGACATATCTTTATCAGTTGCCTGTCACTTACTGCACTGTGCTGGCCTTATATTTTTTTGTAGATTGAAGGTTTGAGCAACCCTGTGTCAAGGAAGTCTCTGGACACCCTTTTTCAATATCATCTGTCCCTGTATTACAGCTTAGTCATTCTCACAATATTAAAAAAAAACAGCTTTGATGGCATAATTACATACCCAATTTTCTGCAGGACAAGGGGAAGCTCCCTTTTGTATGCACTAGTAAACAAAAGCATCATAGGATGCATTTCATTGAAATATTTGCTTTAGAATGATGGCCTGGAACTGAGCCTCTGGTATCTCTGGGGTTTGTCTGTACATAGACTCTGTTGGTGATGCATCTTCTGATAGAAGACATTAGAGGAAAGTTAATTCCTAAAAGAAATCAGGCTTTCAAATCTTTTCAGTATCTGCATCTCTAGATAAGCCTATGTTAATAGCCCACTCTATCATATAAATAATATGGACATTATTTCTTGTGGAACAAAGGGGTTGGCACTAGAGAACACTTTAACCTATTCAATCATATGTTCAGCTTGTCCTAATAATTCTCTCCTCACTAAGTTGCAATCCTAAGCTCTTTGACATGACAAGTTTTGGATATTTTAGAACAAAAAAGAAAAAGAGCTAATATGGAGAAATCCCATTGGGATAAGGAAATGAATCTAAATTGATGTATTCAGTTAGCCTAAGTGGCAATAAGATGCAGTATTCCCACAACTCGTGACTTTTTAAAAGATGATGAATTTTACTCAAAGCAGTTTTTAAAGGAAAGATTATGCAGACATAGGGCTTGAAAGAGCTCTGTCACATTGACAGCAGGCATTATTGAAAGCACATATCTGTCAGGCATACGATACTTGGCCCTTTATTGATTATGAAGGCAGCAATGAATGTGTACATTTTTCAGTCTACTTAAAGTTGTATTATTACTTAAAGTTGTTCACATAATGAGAGCAAGATTCTTCATTGGCCAAGAAACAGATAACTTGTGAAGATGGAGCTACATAATACTGTCTAAATACTTATTATTTATGGAAAATAAATGTCAAAGTGACACATTGACATAGGAATGATGCTTCCCCATAAAGAACAGATTCCTGTTGTACTTTAGTTTATAGATTTTTCATTTATTTGATCCATTTAAATAAAGCAACGCATGTAAAAACAATATTCTGCTGCACCTAAATCCATTTTGGGGTGAAATCTCTTTTCTCTAAGTTTTATTACAAAGCATTAATAGGTGATGTATAGAGACACTTTCTGGAGTGTACAAATCTTTCACATGAGTTATGTTTGCTATTTGAAATTGAATAAGTCATAGGATTTTCAATCCTTAAACACACAGTGTTAAAAAACAATTACCTTCTCAGTAGTCTTACTAGATGACACAAGGATATCATATGGTAAAATAAAAAATGAGTACAGATCAGAGAAAATTAATTGAAATTGTGAGTCTGACCCCCTTTTTCATTTAAGCATCTTTGAAGATGAAAGAAACATAAGGCTTTCTTTAGTTACTGAACTGAAATTATTTAATTATAATCATCTGACTCTGGCTTAGTTTGTGACACAGCATAATCTAATGTACAGATTGTAGAAGAGAGACAAGGAAACCTGGGTGCAGAAAGGAAGGTGTTTTATTTCCTCTGATAGAGATCAAAGGCTATATTTGATTAATTGGAAATACCCAGTGTTCTGTTTTTGAGAGGACTCAGAACATATCAATTAAAAATAAAACTACTTATTGCAATTGTTGAGATAAAAAATCATTTCTCTATAATTCTCAATGCTTAGAAAAACTAGTCCTGTCAAAGTGAAAATAAAGAAGACTTGACATAGGTCACATGAAGAATTAAAAGCATACAGAAGACAGATTTATACCAAGTCTAATTTAAGATTATCCTTTAAAAAGTTTTATACAGCATATATCTTGTCATCAGTTTATCCTTTTAAATTACTACTACCATACTTTAAAGTATCATTTAGGGCATTTTTTCCATTTTAATGAAGAATGCTGCATAAAATAAATTGTTTGTATATTTCTGTATGCTTTTGGAGTAGTCCAATTAACAGCCTATATTTTTATAAATTTATATATTTCCAAGTCACTAACAAAAAGAAAAATGGATACATATTATGCTATTTATAATTTAGGAGGGAAAATGAGTTGATCAATAGTTGTAGGAGAAGGAAATGACAGTATAACTATATGTATGAAAGATCCCATTATGAGGGTTATTATTTAAGAATTATGTTAAGGCAATTCGTGGCCTATAGCACACAATAATATCTAGTGCCTGACAAGTCAGACAAAATATTCATTAATACATTTTTTAAAATTCTAATTCAGATAAAGTTTGTATCCGTTAAACATCTACTCACTGGCACTTCTGAGCTAAGGACTTTGTAGTTCATTATGTTATTTCTGCCTAGTTAGGTAAACGTTATTTTAGTAATTTCTAAATGATTTAATAAAACATTTATGTCCTATCCTTTCTCAAGATTGTTAAATGTATGGGATCCAAATCCAAACCATACCCATTTTGGTTCAGTTGATACAGGCTCATCATAGCCGTGCCAGACACATGGGAAGTGCTCCCTACGGTTTCCTGGCTGTAGCACCTTTGGGCAGGAACTACCACAATTTCTCCCCTGGAGCGGCTGGTGAATGTCCACTCCCAGTCTTGGATGAGCTCTCCAGAATTTTAATCCTGGTACTAGCCATGGGAACACCTTTTATATGGAATTACTAAACTGTAAATTTATTATTTATCTTTTCACTAAAAATCAATACGAGTCTCATATTTATTGTAGTGTTGTTGCTATTGTAAGGAATTGCTCAAATATTCTCACTTGTTTTTAATTTGAAAATTCTGATCCCTTCATATACATTTTCATCAAGTACTTGAATTCATTCATTATAATGCTTGAAGACTGTGGAAGTGAACTCAAGTACATTTCTTTAAACACATATTGAATGAGTAGCATATATACTGCCTCTGGAGAGAAAAATGAAGAACACAGATTTAAGACAATTTATAGAAGAATATTTCCCTGAACATTAAGCAATGACAATGAAGTTAAATGAATATACATCGATTATGTGCATATGCATATGTATACCTATATTTGTGATTAGCTGTTAAGGTCTTATGATTCTGAATTAAAATGAATATAATTAACTGCTCTTAACATGAACCTAGGAGTTCAATAAACAAAACTGAACAATTTAATGAAGGCCAAATAAGATTATTTCTCTCTGCTCTGCAATAGCAAGCCACTCTGTTGTGCATGAGTAAAGGAACAGGTCCTGGGCAGAAAAGTCATTCTTCTCATGATTCTTAGTGAACATGGAGGGGTAAACAAGGTACTGGGACAGAATTAAAAAAAAAGAAAAGATTACTCGAGTTCTGAATTTTAAAAGATGGTAGTCAGAGTAAAAATGAAACTGACCTGAAAATATTTGCAGCTAATAAAATCAAACACAAAACATAAACAAAGACAATAATATTTACAAGTTTATGATAATTATGCACAAATGAAAATTAAAAAGTGAGTTTTTAGGGAGTCGTATACTGAAATATAAAATTGAATCTAATAAGAATCACCTTATATCACTAGCAAATAAAGCCATTTAAAATACATTACATGCTAAACTACATATGATAATTATATTTCTAATATAAAACAATCAAAAAGTAGTGAATGTGACTGTTTAAAACATTGATGTTTTCAACTAATATGGAAAAATATTTTTAAAAATACAGCTCCCTAAAATAGTTCATATGCTGACTAGTTACTACATATGGGCATAAACATGTCTTACCTTGCTTATGCTCTACATTTTCCCTAAGAGATGAAATTGGCAAGGGAGAGGGAAAGAGAGGGAGAAGGAGGGAGAAGAAATTGGGTTTAGGGATAGCAGAGAGAAAAACCACAGGTATCTGCTTATATACCAGAGGTTTAAAAGACTTGTGCATAATCAAGTGCAAATATATGTATACAAAGGTTATATATAGAAAGTGATAGTTTTTTTGTGTTTCATACAGTTTATATGGAAAATAAAATTCAGCACATTATGCTCTTTAGTGCATAGTTGCAGAAATGGTAAACTCAAAGCAAAGGTTACCAAATTTTGCTTTTATCTTTTGAAATTACTCCTACTTGTCACCTTCCGCCAATATTTGATATCCATAATCTGATGAGAAATTTTGGAGAAGTTGGAAGGATGAAAACAGTGAATAGAACAAATGTCTACAATTAGTCAATTATGTAAGCTTGTAAAGCTAGTTGCACAATTCTAGCTTATAGCATGATTATTAATGAGAACAAAAGTGCTTCAGAGTTCAGGGGCACTTTGTAATATTTTAATTGCTTCTTTTATATTGAAGAACAGAGTACAAAACATAAGGGTATTGAGAAACAATGACCTAATGGAGATTAACATGTAAGCGCCTACAAATCCATTTTGTTTTTATTCATACCTGAACTTTGGACACATATTTCTGTTTAATGAATATTGGTGTATTGAGCAGGAAAACATCATCTGTTCAAGCCCATTTGGTAGTTTAAGGTTTCATTTTCCTAGCAAACATCTTGCAAACCCAGTGATTTCATTAGCATATACAAATCAATGTCCAGTACCATTAAAGGTCACTTGGTAGCACTTTAATCTTTTGACAAAGAACGATTTTTAACCTAAAAGCATTATAAAATATTGTTTAAGACTTTATATTTACCACAATTTATCTAATTCTACTAACAGTTTCCAAGTTACTTGTATAAGTCTCAATGTGATGAGTTAGGTTTTCATGGAGCATCTTTACAAACCTCTAAGTAAAGAACATATTTAGTAAAGTCTGTTTTGACACTTGCCTTGTCTTTGCAAAATATAGCACAATAAGTACTTTATTTCTGGCTATGTATAAAATAAATATACAGAGATTAAAGTGACTTTATCTTAAAATGTAGACATATGCATAGAAATTACAGATCAATGTTTATCCCCAATGACACTGAATTTTAAAGAAATAAAAACAAACATTTTCTGAGGAAGATAAACACAGATTTGTGAGCATATGTATGCATACTTATATGCATATTTATATGTGAATATACGGAGGCTTTTAAAAGTCATAGAAAATTTTTATTTTCTTTAAATTCAATTTTTCTGATAAATTCCACTTACATAAGATATGCATCCATCTGTCAGTTTGTCTTGCTGAGGTGATTTGTGTGTTATTGTGAAGTTAGAAACTAATGACATGGTGAAGACTTCCAAATTGACAACAGACTGTGAAGAAGAAAAATGTTGTTCACTTCTGAGGTATTAGCTACAGACAATGTTATAAATAGTGGAGGAGCCTGGTCAGGTAGACTGCTGGATGTCACACAGCATAGCTTAAAAAGCATTCAAAACGATCAGGAAGTGGACTTTAATGACCTGGATGGAGTTGAGCTTTTGCGACATTCAATTTCAGATGACGCATGCTTCAAAATGAGAAGTAACGGCTGTAAAAATTCATTATTAATCAGAACGTGGAATGGACAATGTATGAATCTAGGAAAATTAGAAGTTGTTAAAAATGAAACAGAAGTTATAAAGATTGATATCCTAGATGAAAAGGACTGGTATTCTCCATTTTGAATCTGATAATCATATAATTTACAAGGCTAGAGTGACAAATACAAGAAAAATTATGCCAAATTCATGGCAAAGGGTACAACGCTATATATAAATCCATGGCAAAGAGTACAATGCTATATATGATAGGATAATATTTATGCACCAGTTACTAAAGCAAGCAGTGAAGCAATTTAAGAATTCTACCAACTTCTTCAATTTGAAATTGGTCACAGATAAAATTGGGGTGCGTTGATAATTACTGGGTTTTGGAATGTAAAATCTATAAAATTAGAGGAAGAAACCCAAAACAAAATTCACTACCACGAAGTCCATTCTGACAAATACTGACTCTACAAGGCAGAATCAGCTGCTTCTGTGGACTTCCCAGACTAAACCCCTCCAGATGCAGAAACATCATCTTTCTCACAATAGCAAGAAGCAGCAGTTAGAAAATATGGTAATGATGATAAAGGAAGCTGAGGATGGCATGATAAAGTACTGCAAGATTATTTGTTATAGAATATGTTTCTTTCCCAACAGCATACATAGTGACTATACCTGTGAACTTTGTCAAAAGGAAAGCACAGTATTTAGTGTATATGTGAAAGTGACAACAGAGAAGTTTAATACCATGTGTGAGCATGGCTTTCTCCTGAGAAATCTGGGAAATCTCGTTGTATTTCCCCATGGAGGTGAGAGACTTACTAGACTCAGTCCTTGGGGAACATTGCAGCTGACAAGACACATGGCAGCATGTTGATAGACCCTGAGCCCTGGAAACTGGAGGAGCCAAGGGAAATCCCTTGTGATGAGATACACAAGACTCTGCACTCACTAGTCTGTGGTTGTACTGGTGTCATTGCATTTGCTTCATTTGTCAGAAGAAGACTATATAGATTGGTGTCAGGCATGTGGGCTAATACCGGACTTATGACCTTGGAGTGGACCGAGTTGGGGTGTTTTCTTAATGTACAGTTACTCTTATATAAAAAAGACTTTCTTATACACTTGTGTATGTCTATGAATTTGCTTCTCTAGCATACCCAGACTAATATAAGTGCTAAAATACAAAGTCAGGTTGAAGTTGAAGAAAATATAAATGCAAAGAGCCAAACTATAACCTTGAGTGGGACAGTGAGGGATTATGTCAGCTCTACAGTCTTGGGGAAAGGTAGAGATGGACCTCAAGCTGGAAAGGGCATCACAGCCTGATGACACCTCTTTGCAATCATGAGCCTTTTTTGATTAAGAGAAAGACCTGGGGGAGTTGAATCCTTGTTAGCCCTTCCCCTTCTCTTGGAGCTGAATCTTGCACCTGGTTCTTCAATCTCCTGTTGCATGGCTTATGGATCCTAGGAACAATTTGTGGACTATAGATAGCAGATTCTTCAGCTGGTTTTGGAACTCTGCATCCGCCATCTTGTGATGATGCTGGTTTATTTTGTCATGCTCATCTGATTCTTGATATACTGATAGGATCAGACACCAACTATCAAAATATCCCAAACAAACAACTATGTCCAGGTGAAAGAGGGGAATTTGAGTGAAGACCCAAAGCCCATCAGTAGATAATTGGATATGCTCTCACAGAAGTGGTGTAAAGAAGGGGTGATTCAACCAAGGAGTAGTATAGCACCAATGAATCATACATCATTCCACTAGCTCTTGAACACTTCCCCGTCCTCTCAAACCATCCCCCCCATCCACTGCCAGGAACCAGTTCTGCCTTACAAATCTGGCTGTACCAGAGAACACACATTGGTACAGATAAGAGCTCTCAACACATGGAATTCAGGACAGAAAAACCTCCCAGGAACAGTAATGGGAGTAGTGATGTTATGAGGATAGAGGGATGGTCAGGGAGGGTAAGGGTAAGAAAGGAAGAACTCACGACAAGATTGGACACAGAACCCACCCTCCCCACCCAAAGGGGACAAATAACAGAAAAGGGGTGAAGGGAGACAATGGACAGTGTAAGATATGAAGCAAAAATAACAATATATGGTTGATCAAGAATATCCAAAGGTGGGAGGGTGGGGAAGGAAGGTGGGGGGGAGGGGAGAGAAGTTTATACCAAGATAAAATATTTTGGAACTGGTGATTGGGACATATGTACAAATATGCTTGATACCACTGATTTATGCAGTGTTATAAGAGCTGTAAGAGTCCCCAGGAAAATGATTTTTAAAAAAGAAGATAGAAATTACCAAAGTTGACACCCATTTTATGAAAACAATGGCAGAATATTAAAAAAAGATCATCATTCTAAACAAAACTAGCAGAACCCTGATACCAAAGCCAGAAAGAGACACCACATTAAAATAAAAAAGTATAAACCAGCATCCTTACTCAACATAGATGCAAAAATTCTCAACAAAGTTCCAGGCAATAGAATGCACAGCAACATGCCAAAAATAAAATAAATAATGACAGCATTGCATTCAAATTTGGTATGTAAACATTGACATAGGAAAACAATTGATGTAATCTATATAGATAAAACAAAGTGAAGGATAACATGATGAAATTAATCTATGTAGCAAAGTCATTTAATGAAGGTGAACACTCATTGATGAAATTAAAATGCTCCACATACTGAACAAAACACTAATACTAGAGAAGAAGAAAAAAGTAGAACTTCATACTTTTTGATTTCTAAACTTACTTCAGAGTTATGATAGTCAAAACAACCTGGTACATGTATAATGATAGACAATAGAAAAAAAATTATAACTGAAAAATAAGTTAAAACAGCATGGTCAGCTGATATTTGAGAAAGTGCCCCAAGTCAAAAAATGGGGAAAACCTATTCTTTTTAATAAATGGTGCTGGAAATATGGGAAATCTTTTTTTGTAAAAATTGAAACAGGAGTCATATTTTATGTCATAAACAAAAATAAACAGAATGAAGCACCTAAACTTAGAAACTAGAATGACAAATATCATCAATGAAAATTTAGGGATAAAGTTGGAGTGTCCTCATAGATGGCATATCAAAATAATTTGAAAATATGAATAATGTTTTCAGGTTTGAAATGTGACTGAAGAACAGACTTCATAAAGTGGAGTCCATCATGGTGAGGTGAATCAGTTAAAGCCCTGGGAATGGAGTCTTCAGGATCTTTATTGCTGATTGGTTTAGACTCCATGTAAGGAGCAACAGCTGCAAAAAAATTGTTAATAATCAGAACCTAACATGTATGAAGTGTGAATCAAGGAATGAAAGAGGGCAAAGCTGAAATGGAATACATAAAGATTGGTGTCCTGCTCATTAGTGATCTGCAATGCACTGGTATTGGCCATTTTGAATCAGAAAAGCATATGATGTACTATGCTGGGAATAACATGATCAGGAAGAATGACATGACATTCCTTGTCAGAAAGAGCATTTTAACATCTATTCACAATACAGTGTTATCTGGGATAGGAATATATCTATCTGTCTTCCAGGAAATCCAGTCAATGTAATTATTATTCAAATCTATGCAGCAATCAAAAAAACTAATAATGAAGAAATCGAAAGACTCTGCCATTAACTTCAGCCAGAAAATGATCAAACAGGAAACAAGATGCATCAATAATTTTTGGACATTATAATTCAAAAGTTGGGAAGAAAGAGTAGCTGGAAAGTATGGACTAGGTGGTAGAATTGAAGCTGGAGACGGAATGATAGAATTTTGCAAGACCAATGACTCATTCATAGAAAATGCCTTTTCTTTTTTCTACAACCTGAAAGATTATACACATGATCTCCAGATGCAATCTACAGAAATCAAATTGACTACATCTGTGAGAAGAGCTACTGCAAAACTCAGCAACAGCAACTAAAACCAGTCTAAGGGTGACCGTGAAACAAAAAACCCATTGCTCACATATAAATTCAGAATAAATGAAAAAAAAGTCACAGGAGTCAAAATATGACCTTGAGGCTAACCTACCTGAATTTTGAAAATAATAGATTTGATGCATTGAACACTAATTACAGAACACCTGATGAGCTTTGAGAAGACATCAAGAACATCATATATGAAGAAAATAAAAGGTCCCTAAAAAGAGGCAAGAAAAGAAGCAAAAACAACAATAGCAGATGTCAGAAGAGATGCTGAAACTTCCTTATCCTAGTGTATCTAAAGCAAAGAGAGGAGATGAGGAAGTCACTGCGTTGAGTAGAAATTTCCAAAGGGCAGTTGGAGAGACAAAGTGAAATACTATAATGAAACGTGCAAAGATCTCCAATTAGAAAAACATGCTCAGCATATCTTAAACTGAAAGAACTCAGGAGAAAAGTCAAGTCTTGAAAGATTCTATGGGCACAATATTGAATGATGCAAGAATCATCTATCAAAAAATGAAAAACAGAGATGCAGTAATACCAAACAGAATTAGTGATCCTTCCAATTTCACAATTTCAGGAGACATCATGTGAATAAGAACCAATGGTGCTGAAGGAAAAAGTTCAAGCTGTACTGAATACATCATCCAAAACTACTGATGAGAAAGACCCATATTTATGCCCATTTCAAAGCAAGGTGACCCAACAGAATACTCAGATTCTAAGATAATATCATCGATATTTCATGCAAGTTAAATTTTGCTGAAGAACACCCAACAACATCATACCATGTAGCAGTACACTGATGGGTCCAGACAGGACTAATAAGAGGACATCAACAAAGGATGTCATTGTTGTTGTCAGATAGATCTTAGATAAAATTACAGAGAACACCAAGAAGGTGTTTATTTGTATTTTATTGACTATGTAAAGCTTCTCAACTCTCGGGACCTAGAAGACTATGTACAACTGTTAAAAGAAGGGGAATTCCATGACACTTCATTGTACTCATTTGGAACTTGTATGTGAGCCAAAGGCAGTGTACAAACAGTAGGGGATATTGCATTATTTAAAATCAAGAAGCATGTGTGACAGAGTTGTACCCTCTCACTATACTTATTAAATATGTATGCTGCGCAAATAATCAGAGAAGCTGGCATATATGGAGAGGAATGTGACAACAAGTTGGGAGGAAGTCTTATTAACAACCTTTGAAGAAAGATTACACAACCTTGTTTGCTGAAAATGATGAGGTCTTGAATCACTTGCTGATATTGTTCAGGAATTGGATTACAACCTATTGCAAAGAAGATCAATAATCATCCTAAAACTGGAGCAATAATTAGCATTGTGATAAATGGGAAAAAGCCACAATCAATGCTTTGGAAGCAGCAGCAGACAAGAGATAAAAGAATGAGAGGCATGAGGTATATCTGCTGTACAAGGCCTTTTTAGAATATTGAAAAGCAAGGATGTCACTTTGAGAATTAAGATATGTCTGACCCACCAAAGCCATGGTATTTTACATTTAGTTTGAGGACTAAGGTGTGCCTGACCTACAGAAGGCATGGTATTTTCCATTGCCTTTGCACATGAAAGTTTTCATTGCATGTGAAAGTTGGACATGGAAAAAGGAAGAAAGAAGAAGCTATGTATTTGAATTGTGACACTAGAGGAAATTTTGAATGTACCATGAATCACTCAAAAGGCAAATCATTTTTTCTTGGCAGAAACTCAGGCGATGTTTCCTCAATGGCAAGGATGGCAAGATTTCATCTCACATACTTTGAACATATTGTCAGGAGAGACCAGTCTTTAAAGGATATCATGCTTTGTAAAGTAGAAGGACAGTTGACAAAGGGGAAGCCCCTCAGAGAGATGGGTTGGCACAGCGACTGCAACAATGGACTCACACAGAGGAACAACTGTGAGGTTGGTGTTGGGCCATGCAGAGTTTCACTCTGCTGTGCATTCATCTGGCTGGTAAAGGTTGGAATCAGCTCAAAGCCACCCAGCAATGACGATACATGGCATAAATACACTATTCTTCCAATGTCATCGAGTTGATCCCAGGGGTATAAATCTTACAAAAGCATTTGATCTCAGTTTTCTTCCTGTACGTCAACGGTTTTCAACCTGCCAGTCAAGACCTCTTTGGGGGGGGGGGTGTCAAATGACCATTTCACGTGGGCTGCCCAATTTATAAGAGTATCTAATTAGCATTTATGAAGTAGCAAGGGAAATAATTTTATTGTTGGGGGTCACCTCTACATGAGAAACTGTATTACAGTTTTGCAATATTTGAAAGATTGAGAACCCCTGCCTTAAGTAGTCGATGAGCTTAGACCACTATCTTTTAATTAGCTGTCCAACTCATACCCAGAAAAGGCACTAGAACTCCTTTTAAGAAAGAAGGAAGCATGGAAATGGGAACAAAAGGAAGTAGATGAGCAGTGTCACTTTGGAGTGGTTATAATAGGTGGCATGAAATAAAATGCCTATGAATTGTTGATTGGGAAATTCACTTGCTTTGTAAATGGACACCTAATTCACAACAAGAACTTAGAAAAAAATTTTAGATGATCACAGCCTAGTATGGCTGTGGATGATGTGCTCTGTTGTGCATAGTGCTGTTATGATCTGAAACAGCTCGACATAATGTGGAGGTGTCAAAAAGTACTTGTGCATGTGCCATGGCTAGGTGCCATTGGGTCATTTCTAACTCATAGCAACCCTGGGTATGGCAGAAGGAAACTTTGCCTTATCTCACACCATATTTACAATTGTTGAGCTGTTTGAGCCAATTGCCGCACTTCCCATGTCAAGCCACCTTGGTGAGGGCATTCCTATTTTTCACGGCCCTTGTCCTTTCCCAAGCATGATGTCTTTCTCCAAGGACTGGTATCTCCTGGTGACATGTCCAAAGGACATGAAATAAAGCCTCATCAGCCTTGCTTCTAAGGAGTAATCTGGCTGTACTTATTCCAAGAGAAATTTGTGAACAAGGTAAGGGGATGCTAGCCTAATGCACACCTTTCCTGATTTTAATATTTAATACAATATTTCTTTGTTCTGTTATAATGCCTGCATTTTGATTCATTACATGTTCCACACAAGCACAATAAAGTGTTCAGGAAGACTCAATTTTCAAATTTCTTCTTCATGCCTTATGTAGATTCAGCCTATTGATGGGGCATGTTTGCTTATCCATTCTGCTGCTGTCTCTCTCAGTTTTTGTATTTAAGTATTTATAGGTACAGATTTATTACTGTGCATTTTTGTGGTTTTGTAGTTTCTTATGCATGTATACTTTTCTGTGGTGAGTCAATTTTCAATTATTTTTATTATAATTTCCTTGTTAGTTTAACAGTTCTGGCCTCATGAGTTTCTGAATCTGAAAATATTTATGGGATTAGAAAGCCTAATAATTCTTGTGAGTTATGGTTTTGAACTGTTGATCTTGTGGCTAGTAGTTCAAGGCATAGCATATCATGCCACTTTTATCAGTTTTATTTTTTCTTATTTTGATGAAAAATTATTAATTTTCTCTTATGCTACCATATAGCTTAATATTACCTCTCTAAATTAAAAAAAAACCTGCTTTATGGCAATATTTTGATTTCATCACCATTTGGAAGTTCAGTCGTCATGTTATTCCTTATTTTCATTTGATGTTTCTATTTACCTATTTTCAGTCTTATGTGTTCTTTAATTACTTTAGAATCTTCCATATTGGGGTTGATTTTTAAGACGATGCTGCTGTATGTGTTAATCTCTTGGAACGTTTCTAAGAATATCTTGTTGTATTTCTTGTAAGGTTGCTCTGTAGTCTATAAATTCTTTTAATTTTGGTATGTCTGAATATCTTCTAATTTCTCACATACACGGGTGCTTCATAAAGTTCATGGAAAAGTGGAGTGAAAAGTGTGTTAGCCTGGGTGGACTAGAGGAACAAAGCGATAGACACGCATATGGATACAAGAAAAATGGAACACTGAGAAAGCATTCCAAACCAGTCCAGTTCAGAGTCATAAGTCCGCTATTGCTCATATGCCCAATACCAGTCTATAATGGTTATTTCCGACTCACGAAGTCACAGGGAGGAAGGGGTCCCCTCATGGCTCCTCACTTCCAGAGCTCAGGGTTCATCAACAGCATCCAATGGTGTCAGAAGCAACTCATCACTGGCAGGAGTCTCCATGTGGCCTCTCCAGCTACAGAGGTCTGGCTCCATCAGGGCTAAATCGTGTGGCTTCTCCAGCTCCTCAGACACAGCCATCTTGTCTTGTCCGTGATTCATCATCTCTGAGACTAACTCCCAACAACTGGGGAGATAGATTCTTATCTTTATGAAGGAAATATCGCGAGGTTTCCCAGAAGTCTGAGGAGAAAGCCATGCCCACACGGAGGCCTCATTGGCTACTCAATGGCTATCTCCAAATTAACAGGCTAGATATCACCCCCTACATCTCAATCATGAAATTAACATAAGCACGACCACCACAAAAATTCTCCGTGAAATTTTTAAGTCCATAATTTTGCTCATTATATAATTCTCAGCTTGTTTCTCCCCTCCCCCAGAGTTTTACATAAGGCATCACATTGTTTTTCCTGCCTTTGTGTTTTCTGCTGAAAAATTAGAGTTTAGTCTTATTAGTTTCCTTTTATAGAAAACCTTTTGTCTTTTCTAAGCTCCTTCTGGAATTCTTTTCTTTGATCTTGAAAAATTTGATTATAATGTCTGATAGATTTTCTCTTTGACTCAATTCTTTTGGGGGTGAGATCCTTGAATGCTATCCTCTCAATATTCATATTAGGGAAAATCCTAAGTAATTCTGATGAGAATTTTTATACTTTTAAATTAAGTGTGTGTGTGTGTGTTTGTGTGTGTGTGTATTCCTGTATTAGAATTCTGACCCAAACCCAAAACCAAACTCACTGCCATCAGGTAAATGCTGACCCATAGAGACCTTTGTAGAACTCACATCTGAGTTTCAGAGACTGTAACTGTTGACAGAAGTAGAAATTCCATGTTTCTCCCTTTGAATGGCAGGTGGTTTTGAACTGCTCACTTTTCAGACCACAGGTGGTAATAAATAAATGCTGACATAAAGATGTTGAAGTTATCTAAAAATAATTTTAAGACAATCATCATATCAATGTTGTAAAGGGTAATTGTGAGACTATTTCTATACTTATGTACTATAAAAAGTTTCCCCCTCCACTAACGATAACCAGAGGGTCAACTGGAGAAAAATATCTTCCTTATTTGTTGCTGTGGTTGTGTGTTAGACATGGTTCTCTAGGGAAGCAAAACTAGGACACTTATGGTATCTATCTATCTATCATTTATCTATCAATCTATTAATCTATCTATCACCTATCTATCTATATCTTTCTATCTACATATGTATAGAAAGATAAATATATACACCACAAAGGAATATAACAGAACAGTACAGAGGCTTAGTTCAACTCACTTCCATGAAACAGTTAATATACTGAAAGTCTTTCAACTCAGACAGGCTGCTGGGTCCAAAGTCAAGGAAGCAGATAGTTGAGTCTTCTGAAGAGCAATGTAGGCAGTACAGCCACAGGCAGCAAATAGCAGGGCAGGTCACCAACAGTCAGAAGGATGACAGGATATGACAGTCGTCAGCTCAGTTGATGTGTACAACAGCAATGTGGTGAAGCAGGTCTCGAAGAAACCACAAACTATAGCATAATGGTCCTTGGGTTGTGTATCCCACAGGTAGTGCAGCTCAAAAGTTTAGGCAGAGAACTAGCTAAGGTAGCCACACTCTGGTCCAATCACCAGAGAGCAAGAAAGAGAGAGGTGGGGCTTATCTAACCATTTAACTCTTTGCCTTCCAATGAAATTGCGATCATATTAATCCAACGTGTTCTCATTGACCAGGTTGGCACAGTAAACCTGCCTATCACAGGTCATTAGGTGGCATCGAATTGGCTCTGACCCATAGCAACCCTCTGTCCAATAGAATTAAAAACTCCTCAGTCTGCCACATCATCAAAAATGTTCTTCTACCTCAATCACTGTGTCAATCCGTCCAAGTGAGGGCCTTCCTCTTTGTCACCACCCCTCTACTTTACTAAACATGATGTCCTTCTCCAGGGACTGGGCTCTCAAGACAATGTGTCCAAAGTATTTAACAAAATCTTGCCATCCTTGCCTGTAAGGAGCACTAGGGCCTTAATTCTTCCAAAACAGCTAAGATTTTCCTTTTAGAAATCTATGGTATTTTCAATATTCTTCTCCAGCACCACAATTCAAATCCACCAATTCATCTCCAGTCTTACTTATTTTATGTCTAACTTTCACATTCATGTGATGCAATGGAGAAATCCATGGCTTGAGAATTAGTACTCAAAGCAATATCCTTGCACTTCAATAATGTAAAGAGGTCTTCGGCAGTAGACTTACTAAATGAAATACATATTTTATCTCTTAACTGTAGCTTTTTATGTGAGTATTGAGTGTATCCAGAGACAAAATCATTGATAGCTCCATTTTTTTTCTCCATTTATCATGATATTACCCATTGGTCCAGTTGGGAGGATCTTAGTCCCTCTTATATTGACTTTTAGTTCATATTAAAAACTACAACCCTTGATCTTCATTGGTTAGTGCTCCAATTCCTCCTTACTTTTTTAAAGCAAGGGTGTATCATCTGCATGGTTTATGACGGACTCTGGTTTACATTGCTGGTCAAATTCTGACAAAAACAAAAACCAAGGAAAACAATGAAAAACAAAATCAAGCAAAGCTAAAAGATTGATTTCTTAATGGATTGTGCTGCTTACATCAAAGATGGGGGTTGATGCCGGGGATTATCTCCATCCTTCATTCCAAGTGCAGACCTTTGCCTATCAGATCAAAACTTGTATACAATGTGTTTTAAAGTGATTTAACCATGTAAGTGTATGATATGTGAACTATATATCAAGAAAAATACTAAAAAACGAAAAGGAAAAAGTAATCCAAGTTGTATGATGGCTATTATGGGTGAAGAAGGAAGAGAGTTTACTTAGGGACACTGGGTTTATATTAATGGTGGCAGAATAATTTGGGAAAGTATATCAATAATGGTTGCGTGACACAAAGAGTATAATTAATGGCACTTAATTGTGACACATATAGAAGTTGCATTCAATGTAAGTTAATAAAATAACTATAAAAATAACGAAAAAAGAAAGTAGTGTAGCTATAATTAATATTAAATATGGTGTGCCTTATTTCTTTTTATTCTCTTTTAATCATTTTCTTGGGATCTCGTACATCACTTTTCACAATACATAGTTGCATATACTGTGCCAAGCACCTTCACATGCCTGCTTCTGTTAACATTCTCCAAATAGCTGCTTTTCCACTTGAACCCTTGATATTAACTTCTCATTCCTTCCCCTCCATCCTTGTGCCCTCCCCAGTCCTCATTACTTTATAAACTATTATTGTTTTGCCATATCTTACATTCCCCAACATCTCCCTTCACCCATTCCTCCCGATATCAGTCCTCTAGATAGGAGGCCATCTGTAGATCACTTGCATTATTTCAAATGATGAATTTTTTTTATTCCCCTGCCCCTGAATGAGGATACCATTTTTTTCTAATGATGAAATTTAAATTACCAAGTCATTCTTAAAAAGCTATTCCCCACAAACTCTAACTTAAAAGGCAGAATAATAAAGGGTCAGTTACTTTTCTATAGGGCTTAATGAAACAATTTCAAAAGCTTTGTGAAATCCTCTAAGAAACCCAACTGCATTTGAAATACCATGTTTGTTAATTTCAATAAATATGCATATCTCCTTTAATTAGGAAACTCAAGCCTGCTAAGCTGGTAGGAAATTTGGTTTTTAGCATTCATGATCTTTAGCTCCTGAAGACAATCATCTGAAGTCACAGGATGCTGTTGACATGCTACTTCTTTTCACAAACAGTCGCCTTGAGTTATCATTTCAGCCATGATGGAGATACACGTGGTTGGGGTTGCAGAACTCTGAGTGTGGATTCCACCTATTAAAACGAAGTGTCCTTTCTCTCAGAGGTTTTTGGATCTTGTCTGCGATTTCAGTACAAAGTCCTTCTGCTTCACAACACTCAGCCTTAAATACGTGGAAGATTCATAGATTTCTCTTCTCAGTTTTTTATTTTTTAAGATTAGCTTAGACTTTTCTAAACAAAATCCTTTTATCCTGTAATCCAAAACAAAATCCAGGAAATCATGTAACAAAAATTATAGACTGTGATGGACATTGGAAAGACAGAAATTGAGGCGCGGAAAAGTAAATTAATACAGATAAAAATATTTTATTCTAAATGTAAACATATTATAAAACTCACCCAAGATTTATTTTCACAAAAAATGTCATGAAAAAACTCATTAATGGTGGGTGTCATCAAGCTGAAGGAGAGAAAGTGGAAGGATATTCCAGACTGACAGAAATGCAATATCAAATTAGAAAAACATAGGAGGAAAAAAAGCATTAAACAGTTGGGATTACCGTCCTTGCTACTAGAACAATATTTTCATCCCATAATAATTTGAAAGTCTGTATTTCTTTAAAAAATAATCCAACTCTTATTTTAGCAAAATAAGCAATTTGCTGAAAAAGAATAGCACTAATATGTAATCCTTTAGAAACATATGTTTAAGTACTTCTTTTCAGAATAAAAGTTAGCACTACATCTTTCTTACTAATTATATCGTGTTTCTTTCCACACATTTCCTGTCTCACGTCTGTCAATTGAAAGGGCTAGTTCCTGGTAAAGTCGTCAAGAGACCAATTGGTGCTATGTATCTGTTAGTTTTAAACGGATGTTTGCAATGCGACCTTATCCCATTTACTGAAAACATACTTTGGAAGAACCAACATCTATGCCTTCCTCAATTAATATTTAATGTTGGAAATCTAAAAGATTATATTTGAAAATTAAATGAATAATTTCATGAAACAGTTCCAAAGCCAAACACAACCCCATAGACTAGGACATGAAGATTCTTAAGAAGATACTGACTTAATTTTAATATCTTATGAAAATATAAATATATAACAATTATAAAAACAAACTAGTCACACTAGATATATAAGAAGAGGAAGACTTCATAAAATAATATAATATTTTGAATTTCAAATAATTAAGCTATATAATTTATTAAACTAAATCCATTTTTGGTAAGGAGTAGGGACAATATTAGTAATTGTTTAAAAGATGGTTCAAAAGAAAAAATATCAAGGATCAAACATTTTTTCAGATCAAAGTTGAATGAATAAATGACACTATAGAGCTAATTAATTTCTGGTGTTAAGTTCATGATAGAACTCATCTTATTCAAAAGCTGAATATTCATTACATTGCTATTAGAATGACTTGTTTGACATATAGGTTTTGACTTTACACACCATTTTAGCACTTCAATTATCATCTCTTTGAACAGGGCATGGATAGATTATTACTGAAGCTAATATCTTTATTAAATATGATTCTTTCTGTTATAATTAAGGTTAATATATGATGTATTACCCAAAAGACAGTCTTCAGGATGAAAATCAGTTACTATGAATCTATATGATCTCATTGAGAGCCATATGTGTCAGATTAGAACTGGACCCCACAGGGTTTTCCATAACTATTTCTTTAGAAGTAAATTTCCAGGCCAATTTTCAAAGCACTGGTTGGACTTGAACTTCATACCTTCTAGTTATCAGCTAAGTGTGTTATATATTTGTACTCCCAGAAACTCCTTTAAAATTAAATAGTATACTACTTAAATTAAATAAGGAATAGAATGTTAATTGGGTAGCTTGGGATGTATCTTCCACATTATTGATGTTTGGAGTGATTTAATTGATCTCAAAACTATAGAACAATATCATTGATGTGGCATGTCTATGAAATTCTGCTATAGTTCATCCAATGATGATTGCAGCAGTACATCAACAGAGAACTACCAGAAGTTTGAGCCAGATTCAGAAGGTGATGTGGAACAGAGAATATCATAGCTAATACCTGATGAATCTTAGCTTAAAGCAGAGAATACCAGAAAAATGTTTACTTGTGTTTTATTGACTCTACCAAGTAACTTATTCAACTGTGAGTTTCCTAAAGAATCTATAAATAACCTTGAGATGAATTGGTATTCCAGAGCACTTCATTGTGCTCATGTGGAACTTGTACCTCACTCAAGAAGCAGATGTGCAAACAGAAAAAAGGGAATACTGCATGGTTTTGATCATGGTTTAAAATCAGGAAAATTGTCTGATTGGGTTATATCTTCTCACTATACTTATTCAATCTGTGTGTGAGCAAATCATATAAAGTGGCTTATATGCAGATAAATGCAGTAACACGATTTGAAGGTGGCTTATTAATAACTTTCATATGCAGCTTATTAATCACCTTCAATATTCAGCCTTGCCTGCTTAAAATGAGGAGGACTTGATACACTTGCTGATTAACAAGTGTTTCTGACCTCAGTCTGGATTACAATTAAATGTAAAGAAGATCAAAATCCTCGCAATGGGACACATAGGTAACATACATGATAAATGGAGAAAAAGTTGAAGTTGTTAAGCATTTCATCTTGTTTAGATCCATAATCAATGCTAATGGAAGCAACAGTCAAGAAATCAAATGTCACAAGTAACGATGCCAAATGCAGGAAGATCACAGGCCAGAGGGTGAAAAGATCTGATGGCAGTGGAAGCATCTCAGCACTCACATGGATCTCCATATGGTTCCTCCACCTCTTCTCATCACAACCGCAGGAAAGTGAAGCAGAGACGGGGAGGTTCTCAGGACCTTACATATGTCATGCCCATGAGAAGGTACCATCAGGCTGTGACCTGATTGAGAGGCTAGACTCCATCCCTACACTTTCATATCTTCAAGTTGGCACACAATTATGTAACTAACAGAGTGGTGCTGGACAACAATATGAGAATTAGCATGTACTGCTGAAGGATAAACCAATCTATCTAGAAAGTGATGTGTGCAGAGTACTCCTTAGAAGCGAGGATGGTGAAACTTGTTTTCCATGCTTCGGACATGTTATCAAAAAAAAAGCAGTTCCTGGAAAAGAACATCATGTTTGGTAAAGTAGAGTTGCTGCAAAGGAGGGTATGTCCCTTGAAGAGCTGGAGTGTGATTGTGACTATATCAATGGGCTCAAGAAAGGAGTAATTGTGAGGAATGCACAGGACTGGGCAGTATTCAGCTCTGTCGTGAGTAAGATCACTAGGGTTTATAACTGCTCCGTGAACAACAATAACAGCTCATGGAACTGGTTCTGACTCACAACAGTTCTAAGTACACCACAACGAAGTATTGCCCACAATTGTGCCATCTCTCTATCCTGTCTGTTTTTGAGCTTACTGTTACAGCCATCTCATCGAGGGACTGCTTCTGTGCTTTTCTGACCCTTCAACCACAATGGTGTCCATTTATAGGAACTGGTCCCTTCTGGTAGCATGTGCTTAGTATTTGAGAACAATTCTAGCCATTCTGACTTTTAGGGAATATTCTGGCTATATTCAGTGTGCATTTGTGTGTTTGTTGGTTCTTCTAGCAGACCATATGGTATATTTAAGACTGCCATGGCGCCATAATTCAGTCATGGATTCTTATGAAGCACATTGCTTCTCTGTCCAACTTATGCAAGTCTGTGGGGAGATAGATCATACAAAGCTTGGGTCAGGCATGATGTAGTACACTAAGTGACATCTTATCCTAATTGCTTAGGTAACATTTTCGTTTTTTGACACTTTAGAGATGTCTTTGGCAGGAGAGTTGCCAAGCGTGATACGTGTTTTGAGCTCCTGGCTGCTGACTCCACTGCACTTTACTCTGAGGAGGCAATTCTTGCCAGTCATGCTTTCTAACCTACGAGTTTCATCTTCTGGCACTAAAGTAGGTCATGTTCCACTGCTATTTATAGGATTTTCAGTGGCCATTTTTTAAAAAGTAGATTACTACTATGTTTTATTCTGCAAACTCCACTGAACCCTATGCATTGAGGGTGAATCTACTGGTGTATGATTCTGGGTTGACTAGAAAAACAAATTCATAGACATGCATATGGATATAAGGAAAGGTTTATATACAAGAGGAATGGAACATTGAGAAAATATCCCAACTCAGCCCAGTCCAAAGTCACAAGTGCGATATTAGCCCACATGCCCGATACCAGTCTACAAAGTCTCCTTCTGACTTAGGAAGCACATGCAGTGACACAAGGACAATTATAGTCCAGTGGGTGCAGGGTCTTGTGTGTCCGGTAGCAGTAGAAGCATCTCAGCACTGGCAGGGGTCTCCTTGTGGGCTCCCAAGCATCTCAGCACTGGCAGGAGTCTCCACATGGCTTCTCCGGCCCCACAGGTTTGGCTCCATCAGGGCAAGCCCATGTGCCCTCTTGTCTAGCTCCTCTATCATCCAGGAATCAGGATTAGATCAGCATGCTGTCATCTTTTCTTGTCAGTTACACAACTCTGAATCAAGTCTCTCTTCTCCAATTGGGAAATACCGTGAGACTTCCCAGAATTCTCAGGAGAAAGCCAAGTCCATATCAAGACCTCATTTGCTATCTCCAGATTGACAGGCTAGACTCTATCTCTAGAATCCCAATCATGAAATTGACACAGGAACACATGACTGACACAGACCACCCCTTGTCAATTTCACACTTTTACATAACTCTGTAACCACATTTAACTTTCAAGTAAACAATAAAATCATATTTATACCTAACATGATAAAACTAAAATGCATATAATCCACATGTGCCACCATCATTTAAAAATAACATTCTGTAAGTAAGCAAAGCAAAACAAAGAAAATATCCTATGCCTTACAATTAAAGTTACAGAATATCTACACCTTGATCCTATAATCCTATAAATACATATTTCCCCACCTATGAGAGTTTGTAAACCTATTTCTTTGTGCCTTTATCCCTCCCCAATTTTGGGTATCCAAGTTCTACATTGCCCCTTACAACAACTCGGTGATCTGAAGAAACGATCATATCTTTTGACATGAAGAATCTTCATTCCAGTTAGAAGCTTGTGAAGTGAGCATCCATATGCGAAGTCAAATCAGGAAAGGCTGTCGAACAAGTCAGCAGTAATATGTATCAGTTCACAAGCTCAAATAGTTTCTCTTCGGATTCTGGTCAACTCAATGTGGGCTGTCTCAGCCTCACCAAGGTATCCATTGGTTGCCTTCCCTTATTGTTTCCAGAAAACAAGTCAGTAAATTGCAAGGACATATCTGACTTCTGGCTAGCCAAAGAGGAAACACTATCATGAAGCAGAAGTCAAACAAACATCGACTCTCCATCTTTATTATTGTTTCTCCAGTACCCCACTCCTAAGGTACCATATTGTGTTAGTCCAGGTAGACTAGAGAAACAAATTCATAGACATGCATATGGAAAAAAGGTAAAGATTTATATATAAGAGGAATGGAACATTGAGAAAGCATCCCAACCCAGTCCAGTACAAGGTCATAAGTCCGATATTAGCCCCTATGTCTGATACCAGTCTATAAAGCCTCCTTCTGACTTAGGAAGCACATACAGTGACATGAGGACAATCACAGTCCAGTGGGTGCAGTGTCTTGTGTTTCTGGTGGCAGTAGAGAATCTCAGCGCTGGCAGGAGTCTTTGCATGGCTTCTCTGGCCCCAAAGGTTTGGCTCCATCAAGACAAGCCCATGTGGCCTCTCCTGCCAGCATTAGCATGCTGTCGATTAGCATGCTGTCATCTTGTCTTGTTGGTAACCTGACTCTCAGAGACTTTATCAAGTCTCTCTTCTCCAATTGGGAAATACCATGAGACTTCTCAGAATTCTCAGGAAAAAGCCATGCCCACACAGAGACCTTATAGGTAAAGGGACCAGACATCCTGCTTTTGGTGGGACAGTCCTGATATTAAACAAGTTTTCCTGCATCCCGCGGCATTTTTAAAATGTCCTGATTTTTGGAAAGAGTGCATGACAAGCTAAGGAATGGCAGTAGAACAGGAAGGGAATATACCCCCTTTACTGCCGCCTCCCCCATCAATGGTGCCTCACTTTACAAGTGTTAAAATCTGGTCACTTTACTCATTGGCTATCTCCAGATTGACAGGCTAGACTCCACCCCTAGACTTTCAATCATGAAACTGACACAAAAATACATGACTGCCACAACTGGTATATTAAATACCAGTGATATATTGCCTCTAATACCGTAGCATCATATAAGCCACAACAATGTGTGGTAGTTACATAATCTGGTGTCAATTTGAAACTTGAAAGAATTGAGTAAAAAATGGAGTCTATTCTGTCAATCAGGTCATAGTCAGTGAGACCTCTGAGTGGGCATGTCCTTCTCCTGAGGACTCTGGGAGCTCCTGTATTTTCTCTACAGAGGCAGGAGACACACATACTCTCTCTGCTCACACCTGGGAGACATAGCAGCTGACCAAATTCATGTAACTATGGTCGTGCCCTGAACTAGAAGCCACATAGCGACCCCCTTCAGCACTGAGATGCTTACATCGCTACTGGATCTATGAGAATTCCCACCCACTGGTCTGTAATCTTCCTGCATTTGGGGTCATTGCACGTGTGCAGTGAGTCTGAAAAGGACTTCACAGAGTGGTACCGGACATATGGGTTATTATCGGACTTACAGACTTGATCGGGACTGGGCTGGGATGCTGTCTAAATATTCAATTACTCTTTTATATAATACAACCTCTTTATTATACACATGTGTATGTTTATGATTTTTTTCTCAGATCAACCTGGACTAACACAGAGTATAATACACTGACAGACAAGTGCTGGTAGGTAGGTATATGTGTCATGTGTATTTTGAATGAAAGTTTAGAATTATGTGAGAGGAATTCTCGCTTTATGTATCCTTGTGGGACAATTTGTGATTCTGAGAACCTAGAGGAGCATGTAAATCAGGGAAGAGAGCTATCGTACTCGTTTCCCAACGATTTATGGGAATGATATAAAACATAGTTCTCTCCAATTCAGACTTGTCTAAAAGTGCCATGGGTATTCAAGATCTTTTTTGTTGTTTTTAATGGCTTATGATCTTTTAAAAACCATGTTTGTTTCCTCTTTGTATTAATTAGGCTGTGGTAACTATGCAAGCTTTTATTAAATTCAATATTTGAGCAAACTTTTTACTTGTAATAAATATATTCTTGCTGATAAAACTAAAACAAAAGCATGAATCTAATACAAATTAAATAACATATTCTCAGGCACCATTGCTGTGGTGATATTAGTATAGAATACTATGACTATAATATATCTTTTTCTGAAACGAAGACTTAGCCCTTTTTTCTTTTTTATAAATAATTTTACTGAGGGTTCTTACAGCTCTTATCACAATTCATACATATGTCCATTGTGTCATGTACATTTGTATGTATGTTTCCATCATCATTTTCAAAATATTTTCTTTCTACTTGAACCCTTCATATCAGCTTCTCCTGGTTCCCCCTCACCCACCCTCCTTTCCTCATGAACCCTTTATAATTAACATTCTTTCCATGTCTTTCACTGACTGCTCTCTCCCTTCACTCACTTTTCTGTTGTCCATGCCCCTGAGAACGGTTTACAGTAGATCATTGTGATCAGTTTCCCCTTTCTTCCCTCACTTTTCCCTTGCCCTGCTGGTAAAAATCTGCTTAAACCAGAGCATGTACACTGATACACTGATAAGCGCTCAAAACACAGATTCCAGGACAGATTATCTCCTCAAGACTATTAGTGAGAATAGAGATAATCCTTTTTCCTTAAGCCAGCCATGATTGAAGCTATGCACATTTTAGCTATTAGCATTTTTTTTCAATTTATTCTGGTAATTGAAATTTTAAAAGATCATAGTTTACCCTTGTATTTGTCAAAAATTTACAATATGCCAAGTGTAACTATGACATATTCATTTTATGTTTACAGCAGATGCCAGGGAGAAATAAATAAAATTATACAATGCAAAATTATTGTTTTAGAGAAGGACCTACGAATATTGTCACATTTCTGCATCTGTATTAAGATGTTTAAAAATAGTTATAAATAGAAAATTCCTTTAATTACTCTCTTGTGGTAAAATTATAATTTAAAAATATTTCTCATATAAATCTACATGGTGAACTGTTGATTTTAAGAGGCAAAATTGGGTTGAGCCCCAGTGGTGTAGTGGTTGTGCACGGGACTGCGGCCCACTGGGATGGAGGTTCAATTCCAGCTCCACAGAGCAAAGGCTGGGCCTCCTACTCTCACCACCTGAGGGCAGTGATGCCCCCCTCCCCCAAAAAAAGAAGCAAAATCTTAGATCAGAAAATTCAAAATCTTTTCATTTTCAAAGATTGCATACCAAAATGTCATAAACTGCTATAAAGTTTGTGAGTCTAAATTTGAGCCTAATCTCAATATTGGCACGTCATTTCCACCCAAATCATATTCAACTTATGAGCACTTCATGAGTGTCGGAGTAGTGTCCCTTCATGACGTTTTCAAGGGGTGCCTTTTAGGTGAGATCAGGTGCATTCAGGGTAGTATGGCTGAAGACTAGTGGGTGACTTTTAAAAGACAGAGCACCAGGACTTTTCCCCAAGGTGCCTAGGTGGACTTCCACTTCAACCTTTCTGTTCACAGCAGTGTGCACAACCAAGGGACACCCAGTGCTGCTTTTTGGGGAGATGAGTTTGACTCATGCCAATCCTTCATGAAAAAGCAGAACTGTCAGGTGGCATCTCCTCTCACAGCCACGGAAACCTGGGGCCAGGTCTTCCCTCGGATCTGCAGGATTGCTTTGAATGAAACCCTTTTGACTAGCAGC
Source organism: Nesogale talazaci (assembly GCA_004026705.1). Lineage (NCBI taxonomy): Eukaryota > Metazoa > Chordata > Mammalia > Afrosoricida > Tenrecidae > Nesogale > Nesogale talazaci. The sequence goes on along the minus strand of PVJH01003701.1, from coordinate 89,085 downwards.
TGAGTACTTCACTGTTACAGCACCTGGTACCTGCAGAGACTCTGAATTGCATGTTAGATCTTTATATAACAAATCTTGTTAATGTAAGCCTTTGAGTGAAGTACGACTTATAGCAGACTGGTGTAAATTTTGTACTTATTTGAGCTGTAGCTTTTGTAACTTCAACCGAATACCTGGGTAGTCTTGTGCCGTGATGGAGCCCTTCTGGTGTGGTAGTTAGACATTGGAATGCTGTCTGAATAGTCAGCAGTTCACAGCTACCAGCAGTCTTCTGTGAGAGAAAGACTGGGTTTTCAAGGCCAGCCTATCAGTCCGATGGCTTTTTGTACCATGAATCCAAAGTCAGCTGCTCAGATGGCAAGCGAGGTGGCACCATGGAAAGCCTTTGACTCTGGTCCAAAAATCAGTTTCCTAGTGCCCAAGAAGTGAGATAATTTCTCCACAGTGTCAATGTTTATAGAAAGTAGGCTATAGACCCAAGGAAACTTCCCATTGTATCTTAGTGTTACCTGAGTAAGAGGATTTCACTCCATGAATCTTCCCCAAACTGCATGGGTACTCATGGCAGATACCATCATGGAATTAATCACCATGTTGGGTTGCATCACAGAGAATTAATGCCAAGTTACTGAAAATGCTGGCCACTTCAGAAGTAAAACAGGAGATAACAGCCAGATGAGTGCATTATTAGGGTACAAGACCCACGCGCTAAACGTTTTCCATCCCAGATAATAACTGACACAAGAGGTGGCAAAGAGATGGTGGGAAGCAGTCACAGAAGAGGCTGCAAAACTGTCATGAGGCAGAACAATGAGTTTCCTGGCCAACCCAACATGGAAAAGGCATCCTCTTGGCAGGAAACTTGTAGCTGAATGAAGTGCCTCTGAGCACATACTGGCAGAGCTAAAAGAGCCTTGTGATACTTACCTGAGCAGGGCAAGGGCAAGATCAAGGAGCCAAAGGCCAGAGAAGGATGTTTGTAGAGGCAAAGCAGTGAAGAAACTGTACTGATAAAATCATTTTATCTTGAGTATTTCTGATTCTGAATTGTAACCTGCTAACTCTCTACGAAAGCCCAGAATTGTCATAGAATCCGTGGGTTCTGTGTGATCATTGCAATGAACTACTAACACAGCAGAGAAATAGAGTGCATGAAAAGAATTGTTGGTGTCATGATGGATGAAAAGATGGAAGAATAAAGATATACCTGACTTCTGCTAATAGGAATCAGCCTTGGGCTGCAATCCTGCTGGTCTTGACTCTCTTTCCCACACTTGAAATTGGAACATCATATGGATATTAACCCCACACCACTTTCCTACAACAGAACTACTCTATAGAATTCCCAAGGTCATGGAATTTGAGAGCAGATCGCCAAGGTTTTATCCCATTGAGTGGCTGATGGGTTCAAAGACCAATCTTTTAATTATGCAAACACGCAGCTAACCATGTGCAGTTAATGATATGGAGAGCCATATATGATTTCTGGTTTCCCTATTGCCATGTGGAATGGGTCAGACAGGACTGCACTCCTTCTTTGGCAGTTCTAATCGAATTCTTCCCATGGAACTTGACTTCTATGCTTAGTTTGGTAGTTCACTGCAATTGCCACACAGAAATCACAGACAATACTCATAATTAAGGGAGCTATGAGGGATTTAACAGATTACCACCTGTCCGGATCAGTAAATAATCAACATTTAATCACTGCCCTACAGCAGCACCTCTCCTCCCCTAGCAGCCAAGGTCCTCAGCCTCTCAGCAATTGGTCCCTTGATCTTTGCCTTCAAGGATCATGAGTCTCCAGGTCACAGGTCTCAGCCTCCACCACTTCAAACAGAGATCTTGTGGTGTTGGGATTTCTCTCTGTGTATGACGACTCATAGACAGAAAAATGATTTTGAGATAAGATTTTGTTTTTTAGAATTCCGTACCCATAAGGAACCACAATGGGTTATGACTTGGATTCATTCCTCTACAAAGGTAGAGACTTAATCCCACCTTACTCTTAACCCCATTAACATAGCAGAAAACTACACCCAAAATGAGATTATAGCCACATTCATTGAGTTCAGAATTATAATACATCAGATGAAGAAATATGACTAGAAGGGCCATATTGATTGTCTACATCCCACCATTGGGCAAACAGACCTTCTTGGCATAATGAATACTGTTCTACAATAGAAAATTCTTTAATTCCTTACCTCACTTTATGTAGGAAAAATGGGTGTATATTTAACTGCATTACTTAATACAAAATCTTGATAATCCAGAAAATATATTAATTTTTTACTCCAATATCCTAATATTAGGAGTGTAACCATTAGGGCATTCAATGGACATTCACATTCACTAATACTGGAGGTGCTATTAGACACAAACACACCACAGTCATGCACTGAAGTTTTTCATTAGGAAACACAGAGGTTCAAGCATAGGTCCATTGATAAGAATAAAGGTTAGCAACACCAAAACAAAGCACAACTCACTATCAAGTGGGTGTCACCTTATACAGTCCTGCAGAACAGGATAGCATGTTTTTCAAAACTGTAGCTCTTTATGGGAGTGGAAAGTCTTTTCTTACTCCCAACAGTCCCCCTGTGGAATAGAACTGCTGACATTGAGGCTAGCATACCAATGAAGAAGCACTTCACCAGACCTCTTCATGAATAACACGAGTCAAAAATGTGTCATCTTTCCTAGCTGGACACACACTATCATATAAGCAGCCACTTTCATTAAATTAATACTCAGCTTTCCTATCATTCTACTACTTTAAGGCAATCTGTGACTCTTAAAAGCAATCAAACGATTTACTAGATACAATGTGGCTGAATCTGTAAGAGAGTTTGCATTAATGGGGTATCATGAATGTCACCTAGAAAGTCTCCAAATGCTTGATTTTAGGTGTAAAAAGATGCTGTTTTCATTCACCCAGAAATTCACTTATTTTAAAACATTTTTCTACTTCATAACTCTCTCTTCCAGCCCAATGTGCTTCCATGTTGTGCTTCCTCAAAAAAAAAAAGAAAAAAGAAAATTAATGATGTGAATAAAAAGGGGATTCTAAAAGGAATCTGTGATATGATATGTGTTATTATCTACGGTGCCATCTTTATATCAACCTATGTATATATAACCAACGTATGTTATATCAATCTATATGTTATCTGTGTATTTTTCATTTTATTTTGGGGGGGCATCACTGTCCTCTGGTGGCGGGAGTTGGAGGCCCAGCCTTTGCTCCGATAGAGCTAGAATTGAACCTCCATCCCAGTGGGCCGCAGTCCTGCACACAACCACTACGCAAATGGGGTTCAGCCCAAGGTTTGTATTTTTTTATCTGTGTATTTTTTGTTATAAATTTTATTCACTTTCTTTCCTCTCTTTCTCTTCCACCTCACTTTAATTTCCCCATATCCAGCAAAGTATTCTTTATTTGTTGCAAAAAAATTGCTTTTTTCATTTTATTTCTTTTGTCATGATTTCATACAGTATTTGCCTAGATGAGATTGACTAACAACTCGGTGCAATATATAGCAAATATGTCTGTCATGAGGTTGTTGACAATTTCATCACTGACCTCAAAATACTGACCTCAATATGAGTGGACATTTTTGTGCCTTCAAGAAGTTAACGAGGTTTGACATCAATCGGCATTTCACCACTTTTGAAATGAGGAAATCATTCATGCACTTGAGTTTTCCCTCAAATTGTCATCCTTGGACTTTTCCAGATGTAATATACAGAAATCACCTTGACTACACCTATGGGAAAAACATTGGAGAAGCTTAATATCAGCTGCTAAAGCGAGGCCACAGGTGAGCTGTGGAACAGACCAATTGCTCATATGTAAGTTCAGGTAAAGCTGAAGCAAACTACAAGTCCACACAACCCAAAGTACAACCTTAAGCCTATCCCACCTGCATTTTGAGAACGTCTGAAGAATAGATTTGTTGCATTGAACACTAATGAAAAGGGCCCTGCTCAGTGGGAAGTGAGCCTGGGTGGTTGCAGGGGTGGGGGGTGGGGTGTCAGGAGCATCATTCATGAAGAAAGACAAGGTCATTAAAAAGACAGTAAGAAAAAAATCAAAGTCAATGTTAGAAATGACTCCAAAGTTTTCTCTTATTCATAGAATAGCTAAAGCAAATGGTAGAAATAATGAAGCCATTTCATGAAGAAGTTGAACAGAAATTTTCAAAAGTCAGCTTGGGAATATTTTCCTAGAAGTTGTGCTGACTTTTCTTTTGGGGTCGATTCTCTTTAAGTGTCTTTCATCTTTTTTTGCATAATGTTAGAAAATGTTCCTTCCTGCACTTCTTTCTCTGTCTTAAATTTTCCTATTCTGGAATGTTTAGCAAACATATTTTATTCCTCTTCATATTGTCCTTCTAAGTAAGTCACCACAGAAGCAGATAATAAAATATGACTTGGCAAACTCTTGGTAGACTCTATATACGCATCCCAAAACATTAAATATTTTACTTGCAAAAATGATCATATATTTACTTTCATAGTCCACAAGGATTTTAGAGATTTTTTTGTTTTTATTTTTTTTGTGAAAGTGAAAATGATGCCAAATGAATAAAAGCTGTGTCAGTGTGGGTAGACTAGAGAAACAAACTCATAGACATGCATATGTATATAAGGGAAAGGTTTATATATAAGAGGAATGCAACATTGAGAAAGCATCCCAACCCAGACCAGCCAAAAGTCGTAATTCTGGTATTAGCCCGATATCAGTCTATAAAGTCTCCTTCTGACTCAAGAAGTCACAGGTCAGTGGGTGCAGAATCCTGTCACTGGCAGGGATCTCCCCATGGCTCTTCACTTCCAGAGCTCAGGGTCCATCAACAGCATCCAGTGGTGGTAGAAGCAACTCAGCACTGACATGGCTTCTCCAGTTTGGGAGGTCTGGTTCCATCAGGTGGTTTCTCCTCCAGCTCCTCCAGCTCTTCAGAGGCTGCCATCTTGTCTTGTCCATAGTTCATTGTCTCTGATACTGACTCCCAACAACTGCAGAGATGGCTCCTCATCTCCACTAGGGAAATACCATGAGATTTTCCAGAGACCTCATTGGCTATCTCCAGATTGACAGGCTAGACTCCACCCCGACATCTCAATCATGAAATTGATATAATCACACGAGTGCCACAAAACAAAGATGAAAAATGCCCTCTCACCTTCCATGTTAAATTTCCATAAGAGCAGCTCTGACTTCACTTGGAAAAAAGCAACAAACAAGCTCTGTAATTAAGGGGCCCCAAGTATCTGGAATCTTTTGTCACTAATATATCCTGCAGATTATCTGTCTGGGTCTATATTAACTCTTTCAGGTTTAAGCAAATTTTGAAGTGGTCCAACCTTGTAAGCTATATATTAGGAAGAGTTATATATTAAGTCACTGGCTCTAATGATCCCTTTTCAGAAAAAAAACATCTTATGGGAGAGTAAGGACTTCATAAAGGAATTTGTTTACTGAATTTGTTTCTACTTTATTGCCAGACTCTGTTTAAAAACTTACAAATTTCTTATGTCAAAAACACTTAAAATCTGACAGTGTAAATGAAGGAAAAGATGTATAGCAAAAGTTAAGTGAGCTCAAAGGCAACAGAGGATAATATCATGGGCTTTGTTTACTCCAGAAACAAATTCATTGGTGGCCACATTAAAGCACATAGTACATTGTTCAAATGTGTAATATTTAAAGCATGCTAAATCTTTTTAAACGCATCGGTAAACTGGGTGAGATTGCTAACCCCAAAATTGGTAGTCTACATCCATCAGCCCCTCTCTGCAGGAGAGAAATGAGGCTCTCTGCTCCCCTAGAATTTTGAAGTCTTGGCGACTCCGCAGGCTTGCCCTGGGTTGGAAATGGCATGAGGGCAGTGGGTTTTGTTTTGTCTGCAGTGTGGGATGATTGTTGGAGAGCATGCTTGTGAGCCGCTCAGAAGGTCCCGTGAAGGAAATAGCAAGTTCATGTGGGTCCTGCCTGGAACACCACTTCATTTTCAGACTGCACCCACCTTGCCTATTGCACCCACCTTCCGTACCTAACGTGCCCCAGGTGAAGAGCAGAAAAAGCTTATCCATAAGCTGCTGAATGTGTGGAGTGCGTGGACGTTGGAGTAAGTCACAATGTCAGTTACTGGGCAAATAAAGCTTGGAATAAGGTGGAAGGGAAGGTCCATTCATGAGTTTAGTTTTAGAAATGTATTCAATAATTTAACAGAGAAAAAGACAAAAGTCTTCTTAGGCAGAACTCTGTTTTCTCTTGTTTTTTCCTCCCCAACCCTCTAAAAGTTATAAGCCCTTTGCAAACTTTTACTGAACTTCCATACTTAATTTTTAAACATATAGCTTAAAATCACCTTTGCTTTCTGAATTTTGGTGGTTTTTTGGTATACTGCAGGTTATGGGAAGATCTGATATTCTTTGCTGAGACTATGAAGTGACTCCTCATCAAGATACAGGAGACATCATAGAAGGGACTTTATTGAAAACTTGTTTATGTTCTGAATATTCTGTTTAAAAAAGCGGAGACATGTAGAGGATTTGTTTTATCTTAGTAAAAAAGCAAAACAGGAACAGTATTGGCATCTAAAGTGATAAATTGCTCATTATAAAATTTGAAAAGAAAAATAAATAGATATTCCTGGATGCACATTACTGTAATTTAAGATGAATCTTCATAAAATAAAATGAAAATTGTATAGATTGGTGATATTTCTTGAATAGTATTCAACATCATTGAATTTTCTAGCTCCTAGCAAATCACTTTTATATTATGTGCAATACATTGCTTCCTATTTTTGGTTTCTGAAATGCTAATTTGCTTTAAGTCCACCAGAAGGTGGCAGTATCACACACCTCAAGCCATTTCCAGTGGAATCCCAAATCAGATCAAATAGAACAGTCACATAGGACTTCAAAGGCTGTAAACTTTATGGAAACAGGTTGCCTCTTTCTCTTAGAGAGACATCGGAGGATTTGTGCTGTTGACATTTTCCTTCGCGGCCATGCATCTTCGCCTCTGCCAGGAGGGTTCCGAGCTGACTCCTACAATAGAGGAAGCACTTTTTTTTTTTAGAACTATCATTATTGTCAAGACACCTTTCTCTACGTTAAAGGTTGGTCTCGGTATTAAGAAATAGAATATGCAAATAAAAGGCTAAACCATTGACTCTGATTCTATCATGAATTATATAAAATCACACACATAAATACACTGAGGCTTCTGAAACGTATGAGAAAATGAAATTGAAAGATGATTTTTTTCACATGAACTTTTCAAAGCTCCTTCATAATTGCATACAAACAATTGAAGGTGTATTCGGCTCTATTTTTTTTCTATATAATGCATGGAAGAAATCAGAAGCCAAAGAAGGGACAGTGAAATTCCTGCTACTTGCTGTCCAACATATAAAGTCGTTTCATAGCACTTGAATAATTTTCAAACTGTGAGAGACAGAACTGGCTCTTCTATCTCGAAAGTTTGCTGCCCCTTCACCTAGTTGTATACCAGTCAATTGATGCAACCTAGTCCACAAGGACAGCTTTCACTATCTTACTTTGGTGAGTAGACTTGTGTGCTTCCCTTTGAGGTGCAACTAGCGGTCTCTCCTACCCAGTGAAAGGAAGAGTGAAGAAAATTAAGATACATGAAAATAATTAACTCAATAGACTAATGGAGTAATGTTAGGAGAAGGAGGAGAGGAAATGAGAAACATATAAGGAAGTATAAAATGAAGCAAAATGTGTACAAATTATTGAACAGAAAATAAATAAAACTTTACCCAGTTCTCCATAATACAAGTATACTGATGACTGCTAAACAACCCAGCTTCAAGTTATGCAGGGCCACTTAGATGAAGAGTTTTTTTTTTTTCTGTGTATTTACTTATGAGTACAACTGGAACCTGTATCTGTGTAAAGCACTATGTTACCCTAATTATATTCATGGGAATTAGTGGAGAGACTAATTGCTCATACAGAGCTGAATGAAGTTAGTGATTCTGACTAGATAATTTGGGTTTGATCCCCTGCTGAGAATATGTACTTCACCCCAGATGTGTCACGGTTACTCTCAAGGGCGCTCCACTTGGTTCCAATAGAATGAAATGCTGCCCCATCATGTGTCGCCTTTTCCCTATCCCAGCTATGTTTGAGCCTGTTGCCGCAACTATTTGTCATATTTGAATTTCCCAGAGAAGATACTTTCTTTTTGCTCATCGTTCACTTTCACAAGCATGGGATCCTTCCACAGGGGCTGCCTCATTCTGACGGCATGTTTCAAACGCAGGAGATGCCATCTTCAAGTCCTTGCTTCTTAAAAAGCATTCTCAACAAACTCAAATTTGTGCATTCTTCTGAATGCCCATGGCATATTTCATATTCTTCTCCACCATGATGTTTAAATGGTATCAATTCTTCTCCACACATCCTTACTCATTTCCAGATTCCCCTTGCATTTGAAGTGATTAAAAAATGTCTTGGGTCAGAAGTATCTTAGTCTGCAAAGTGATATTTATGCTTTGTAATACTTGAAAGCAACCTTTCAAGCAAACTTGAAAGCTCGATGTAAAATAAGTACATCCGTTGATTTCCTTACTTCGGCTTCAATTGGTGTTGAATATGAATCAAAATAAAATGAAACTTATGACAGTTTCAATAACTTCCCATTTATCATGATGCTGCCAACTGGTCCACTTAAAAAGGATTTGGATTTCTTTATCTGAGGTGTAATCCATATGGCAGTTGTAGTCTTGGTCTTCATTACTAAGTCCTTCAAGTCCTTTTGAACTTCAGCAAAGAACTGTGTTCCCTTCAAAGAGCAGGTTGGTGGTGACATCCTCTCAGCCTGATGTCACAAGCTTCTCCGTACAGTGCATGCTCTCAGATTACTAGCTCAGTATATACTGAATAAATATAGGGGAAGAATAAGACACACACCTTTCCTGATTTAAATACACACAATCTCCTCTTATTGTATCCAAACCACGTCTTAATCTATTTACAAATTCTGCATGAAAGCAATTAAGTTTTATGGAATTCCCATTCTTCACAATGTTATCCATATATTTGTGACAGATAGGATCAAATGTGCTTGCATAATTAATAAATATAGCTAAACTTATTTCTGAGATTCTGTAGTTTCAGCCAAGTTTCACAGAATGCCAGCAATGATATGTTTAATTCTATAACTTGAACTTACGGGAGTTACTTTTCATTGTACTACTGAAATTGATTTTTAAATTACCTTGAGAAAATAATTGTATGATATATATTTTGTAATTTCCAAAGTTCTGTATTCTCAACATTCTGTATTCTGGATCAGGGTTTTGGTTGTTTTTTTTTTTTGGGGAATTGACACAAATGTGGATATTTTGCATCATCTAAACAAGTAAGTATGTTCTAAATTTCCTGGCAGAGATAAGAAGCTTCTTCAATATCACATTCATTTATCGAAATATTTCAACTGTCATTGTCAATTTCTGGAGCCTTTTCACTAATACCTTCAATGCAGCTTGCTCTTCTTTCTTCAATATTACTGGTTTTGATTATACACTGTCTACTGAAGGACACCAACTAGTTATTTTAGGCACAGAAACATTCTACATTCTTTCTGTCTTCTTTTTCTTATTTTTATAAATTATTTGATTTTATAGCAGTCTTATAGCAATGTGTATCAAGCACATTTGTACCTATGTTGCATCATCATTTTCAAAACATTTTATTTCTACTTAGCTCCTCTTTCCCCCACCCTCCCGTCCCCTGAACTCTTGAAAAATGATAGACAATAGCTATTTTCATATCTTACACTATCTGCAGTCTCCCTTCACCCACATTTCTGCTGCTAACCACCTTGGGGGCTTTGGGATGGTGGTCATAAGTCAATCACTGTGATAAGTACCCCTTTTTCCCCATTCTGCCCCCTCTTACCCTTACCCTCCAGGTATTATTACTCCCATTACTGTTCCTCGGGGGTTGATCTGTACTGGTCTGTGTGCTTAGCACTCTTATCTGTACATGCTCCAGTCTAGCTGGATTTGTAAGGTAGACCTGGGGTCATAATAGTGAAGAGTGGTGATGCAGGGAGAGGTAGGAAGGCATTAAAGAACTAGGGGAATGTTGTGTATTTTGTATGCAGTGCTATACTGTATCCTGCCTGGCACATCCCTTACTTCTGGCCCTTCTGTGAGGAGATGTCCAATTGTCTACAGATGGGCTTTGAGTCTCTACTCCATTTGCATTAATATCGTTGCTTGGATCTTCTGATGCCTGATACCTGATCTCTGATACCTGATTCCATGGTCACCCAGGCTGGTTTGTTTCTTCCATGTGAACTTTGTTGATTCACTACTAGATGGTCACTTCTTTAACTTCAAGCCTTTAATATCTCCAAATGCTATATCTTTTAATAGATGGACCCCATCAGCTTTCTTCACCACATTTGCTTATGCACCTTTTTTTTATCTTCAGTGATCATTTAAGGAAGGTGAGCATCACAGAATACTGGGTTATTAGAACAAAGTGTTCTTGTGTTGAGGAAGGACTTCAGTAGAGGCTCACAGAGTATCTTCTACCTTAATACTTACATATAACTATATGTACATAGACCTATATCCCTATCAGTATATATTAAAGTATTTACATTACATGCCTAGATTAATACCTCTATGCCTAGGTTAATACCTCTATAAATGTATTTTGCCTCCTAGTTTTTTCCTCTATTTCCTTTTACTTTCCTTTGGTCCCACTCTCATTTTCGACCTTCATTTGTCTCTCAGTAGTTCCTCTCGGCTACATTGCTCTTGATTAATCCTCTTCACCATGGATTTAGATTCTTTGCTGTTCCCTTGTCCCTGAGTTTGTTGACTTCCCTTTCCCTATTCTCTACCTCCTACTCACCCATGTTCCCCCAGAACGACTGGTCCATTTTTTTCTCCTTGGCTTGTTTATCTTTACATAGATAAAGACAACAGGGATAGGGAGGGGAAACCTGTAAATAGTTTGAATTCCATCTGCTGGCCTCTATGCATGCTATTCAGTCATGTTTGATGAGGTGCCAAGCCCTGTCCCCTTAGTCAGAAGAAATTTTCAGGATTCTTTGGGGACTTTGTGGCTTTGCTCCCCTTGCTGCTCTGTTGCAACTCTCTTTGTGTTTCCCCCAGGTGTCATTCCCACACTGTGTCTCTGGAGCTGTCACCCACAGTGTTATGCGACAGGGAGGGGACAAGATAGTGTGTCTCTTAGTGAGTTAGGCCTTCTGGTTCACTCTGTATATTGAATAATCTGAGCAAGAATGTTACCCTTTGGACTTGGTGGGTCAGAGTGCAGAACTCTCTCTCTTTCCCTTGTGCTCTGGTCACATCGGTGCCTCTCTCCAAGCTATATGTTTAGTGTTGGCCTGTGTAGTGCATTATTCTGGGGATGGGGGTCAATGTAGCTGGACTTGGAGTGGGCCCTACAGTCCACTCCGTTAGTTCACTGCTTCATGACATATATTGCCCTCAAGGCTTGGCATCCTGGGATGAGGAGCGGTCTTTCTCTCCCTTTTCTGTGGAGACATGAACAATACCATCCCTCTGGGTGAGTTTGTGCCCTGTTTCCCCAGAACCCTCCTCTTCCCCCTCCACCTTTTTAATTGACTGCCATACTCATCCTTGGGTTGGGTCTGACCAGAATTTCTCAGTATTTTGTCCATAAAATCTTTCAGTAATGAAACTTAATGTTTAATTTTTTCTTTAGTTCTTTAGTTTGAGAAATGCCTAGAGTTTTTTCTTATTTGTTGTTCTAATTGTAGGTTTTTGTGCATGTCATAAAAGTAAGTGCCTAAGTTTTAAAAAGTATTAATTATTAATAAAATAAGTATTAATTAAATAAATAAATTAATAAAATAATTAATTAATTAATTAATTAATTAATAAAATAAGTATAAATTAAAAATAATATCAAATATGAAATTGTTTATTTACATATTCTCCGTTTCTAGCTGCCCACTTCTGAAGATGATGCTTTCATCTTACCAGCCTTCCCCTAAGGAATTCTTAATGCATTGAGTTACGCCTCCAAAGACCCAGGTAATATTCCTTTTGCTTGATCTTTAAGATTGAAAAGCAAAAGGAAGACAAAGAGGGCATGATCAGAACTGTAGCATTGATAGAGTAAGGTGGCTCAACAAAATTCTTCTATGAGAGCTCTTAATTACATTGAAGAATTACATGCATTGTCACAATGAGAAAATCTCAACTCAATTTTTCAGGCCTTTTTCTCACCAACATAGTTTTTGATGTTCTTAAAATTGTTTCATAATAAGTTGCATGAGTGTCCTCTGTCTTTGAGGAAATGTATCCAGACTACTCCTGCTGTTAGGTTCCATCAAGTAATTTCTATCTCATAGAGACACCGTGTAAACCAGAACAAAACAAACCCCGTCCTGCATGATCCTCACCATTGTTTGAGCCCATTGCTGTAACCACTATACCACGCTGTCTGTTGAATGTCTTCTACACTGCTCCTCTACTCTTTGGAACTATCAGAATCAATCACTATCACTGCTGAGATAACTCCTTTTCCCTCGATTTAACTGGTTCAACAGATACTCTCAGAAGTCACTATTTTGAATGGATTTTTAAAGGCACCCTAAGAGTTTCAAGGTGGGTACATTACTGAGAACTTGACTGCAGGCAGCCACTGACAGAAAAGCTGTGGCTGACAATGTTCTCCAAATAAAGTCATGGATGAATGAACTGGAACCCTAGTAGCAGTACTTTTTAAATTTCACTTTCACTTTTTTAATGTCTTCACAACCACACTTTAAATCTTCTGTTCAGCATTTTGTTATTCATAATTTATTTCTACAATTGAAAATCAAATTTCAGAGGACTTCCTGAAATTCATTTTGATCTTTTCCCTTTCCACTCTCTTTTAAAATGATCTTTAACATTTTTCATGTGTGATGTCTTGATGTGATTCCACAACTGATCTTGGTCTTCATTGCTTGTGTTCAACGTGTAAGAGTTATTCTTGAAAGAGCACTTCTAAATTCAAGGAGGCATACCTAACACTGTGCTTTTACTCTCATGTACTTTTCTTCATTTTCTTTTGCTTTTACTTGCATATGAGCAATTGGTGATCTTTCGATGCTGCGTCTTCATCGTAAAATGTCTTTCCACCATGTGTGCCCTTATTGTTGTTTGGAATACCAGAGGTTTGACTTCCAGCATAATAACAACGTCCAGGTCACAAGAGTAGGGCAAATATACAGGAGAGTTGTGGACACAGATATCCTGAACAGAATCTACATTTTAACAATAGTCTTATACATGATCATGTGATGTATGGAAGAGCTGGAGAGCTCTTTAAAATGTAATTCTGATTCAGTGTATCTGGAGTGGAAATGCAAATTCTCACAAGGACTGGGACCCAGAATGGACCGGTTCAAAACCCTTAAAACCTTCGTCAATCTACTGCTGCTCTGACGTAGATTTTATCTAATGGCAAGCTCAGACTTTTGAGAAAGGAAATGAGATCCAAAGGTTTATTTTTGTTTGCTTGTTGTGGGAAGTAATTTTTACAGAGCTAAATCCAGAGGTTTTTCTTCTGGGTTGCAGTTGGGTGGGTTCAAACCACCAATTTGTCACTTAGCTAGTGACGTCAAACTATTGTGATTCCCAGGTTCTGGGTAACCACTCTAACACGAGAATCTTATTTGATGGTCTAAGAAGCGGGCATTTTTAAAAATAACTATCGAAAGTCGCTGTGAGAGTTTTCCTTTACCACATCCTTCCTTCACAGGCTGTCAACTTCAGAGGTATAAGGGCAAAGGTTTTAAAATGTAACTCTAAAAAGAAACAAAATTTTATGCTCAAGCACATCTTTTTGATCATGAAATTTGATCATGAAGCCCTCTTTTTACACAGTTAGAGAATATCATAATTGTTTTAACTTAATTTGACTACACAGGAGAATCATCTTAACAATTTTAAAGCAAATATTGATGGTTAATCCTTAGTCCAAGGCAATGAAATCATAATATTTTGAAGTGGAAAGAGCATGCATTACAGGTCATTCTAATATGCAGTCCGTCCTCAGTATTCGTTCCCTAAGTTATTCCCATGATAAACATTTAAAATGTAATATTTCATACCTCTATATCTTCACACTAAGGAGCTTGTGTCATGGCTTGGGATATGTTGAGCTATTAACCCCAAGGAAAATTCAAACTCACCAATTGTTCTCCAAGAGAAAGATGAGGCTGTCTACTATTTTAAAGATTGTCAGGATGGGAAATTATATAGAATTATTCTAAGTAGAGCCAGAATGCTCCTTTGAAGCAGAGAGAGTGAGAAATCATCTAAGGATTTTGGACATACTATCAGGAGAAAACAATCCCTGGACAAAGGACTTCACACTTGGTCAAGGAGAGATGAAAAAAAAGTGGAAGAACCTCAACTCGATGGATTGACATAGTTGCATCAATGGTCTCAAATCTAAGAACAATTGTGATGGGGTTTAAGGAGTGGGTGATGCTTTGTAGTGTTATATATTGGGTCCTATGATTTGGGACCAACTGGATGGTCCCTAACAACAGCAGTTGGAGTTGACTTGATGGCAGATGGATGTACGCTATGGTTTTATATATTTTTTTCTTTCCAATGATTTTATTGGGGGCTCTTACAGATCTTATAACATTCCATATATCATTTGTATCAAACGTATTTGTACACATGTTGCCATCTTCATTTCCAAATTTTTAATAGCTTCCATCTCTAAGTTTATAATTACATTAGGTAAACATTTTACAGCATTTTAATATTTACAAAAATCTGTTCTTAATATCTAAAAATTCTACTTAGGGATAATTTTGGGTTTATAAGTGTTTTCTATATAAAATAGAAATTTAATTAAATGTATGCTGTGCTGTACTAGAAAGTGCTTTGGGGGAAACAGTAAAACAATCCCCCTGGTTTGTAGAGTTTGCTGACTTCCCTGGTGCAAATGCTTTCACTATAATCCATTTCCAGGTACCATCCCAAGGCCACTGAAAATAGAGTTGGGAAGAGATGTGGACAATAATATTTTGTGCACTGGTGGGAGCAAAGTTCGAGACACTACTAAATAACATACTTTATATGAAATAATAGAGCTATTGCTGATACCACCTGCTATTACAAATTTATCGTGCAGAGTGTTAAGGCAGCCTATTCTAAATTAAGCCATTAGAAAATTAAATAATATTTGTAATTTATTTTGAAGGAGTATATAAGATGAAACCTTAAAATATATGTGCAAATATGAAGAATTTTCAGAGTTCATGGAAAAAATTATTTAAAGTGGAGATTTTCCACAAACTTTTTGAAGTTCCCTTATACATACGTACACACATATAAACACATGCACATACAACGTATGCGATGGGGCTACAGAAAGTATCTGAAAAGATTGCATTATCTTTTCATTCCATTTTTCCACAAGCTTAATAAAAAAGAATCCCAATTAATCTAATATTATGTACAGATTGATGTTTTCTACTAATTTGTGATAAACTTTCTTATTTCTTGCACTTATTTGATATGCACTCTTAATGTATCTAATATTATGTTCTGTTTGCTCTTCTGTGGACTAAATCTTATTTTATTCTATGTATTGAAGTTCTTAATTAGTACTTTATTTGTAAATAGGTTTTAATTGATTTTTTCCATTTTTTTCAGTTAAAAAAAAGAATAATAAGTATTGTAGTGTCCCCTTGAAAATCATTGGTAATTTTTATTGTAATTGGCCCATTTAATCTATGAGTAAAGTCAGCCTAGCAGGAGTTAGTAGTTGGTGGGTTAGTTGTTGGACTACTAATTGTGAAATGGGTGGTTCAAGACCACCTTGTACTCTTCCTGAGAAAGACAAAACTATCTACTCCTGTCAAAATTTCAGATTTGAAATTCTACACAGGATTTAAATAGAAAGATTTTAAACATTTCCCTCCGAATAATTTTAGCTGTCCAGTCAGTGCTGTGTGGTTTCTGACTCAGTAATGCTGTTTCAAAAGCAGGGAAATGCTGTCAGATCCGATTCTTCTTATTCGAGCCAGTCGTTGCAGCTGATATGGCAATCCATCTGGTCAGAACCTTCCTCTCTTCTGTATCCAAACATGATGACTCTCTCCAGGGACTGGTCTCTCCTGATAACAGACTATGTTAGATGGATTCTCTACATCCTAACTTCTAAGGAGTATTCTCTCTCACTGTACTTCTTGCAACACAGATTTATTGCAGCTTTTGAAAAGCTGGATCCATACCCTTTATTTGTAAATATGTTGGAATTATTTTTCTATGCTTTATTTTCTATTTTAGCATTTCATCACACATACTATTTCAACATAAACCACATGTTTTATTTAACTTTCTGATGAAGTTCCTGGTACTTTAAATATCCTTCCACAGCACCATAAAGCAAATGGACTCATTCTTTTTAAGTCTTCTTTATTCTATGTCCAATTTTCACATAAATATGTGGTTGTTTCTGTTGTTGATAGGAGCTATCAAGGCAGTTCGGCCCGTACTAACCCTCTGCACAACAGAACCAATGGTCTTGTGCCCTCCCTGTAACTGTTCCTATGCCTGAGCACATTGTTGCAGCCATAGTGGCCATCTGTCTCTTTGATGGCCTTCCTCTTTTATGCTGCTGTTCTGCTTCACCCAGCATGACGCTGGTTCTTCTCAAGGTGCTGACCTCTCCTGACAATATGTCCCAAGTAAGAAAATTTCTTGTCACTCTTGCCTCTGAGGAGTACTCTGACCGTACCGCTTCAAAGACAGATCAAGTTGTCCTTTTAGCAGTCCATTATACTTTCTAAATTCTCCTCCAGGATGATAATCCGAAGCCATCAATTTTTCTTTGATCTTTGTTCAATGTCAGATTTTCACATGCATATGACACAATTGAAAAAGTCATGGCTCAAGGATATTGCAGAATCCATCATGAAGCACAATGTTTTCTATGATAGGATTATATTTATCTACTTTCAAGGAAATCCAATTCATTCAACTATTATTTGAATTTATGTCACAACCACAAAAGAGATTGATGAAGAAATTGATGAATTCTATCACAAATTGATTTTTAAATGTAATTAAATATATTGATAAACAGTGGAAGTTGGAATGCAAAAGTGAAAAACAAAGAGGTTGAAACAGTAGCTGGAAAATATGGTCCAGTGATAGAAATGAAGTTGTAGAAATCACACGCATATGAGGCTAGTGGAAAGTGAGGGGCACTTTAGTCCTTGAAGTGTCATCCTTGATTCTTAACACTTCAAAGAAGTCTTGTGCACAAGATTTATCCAGTGCAGTGTGTACTTTGATCTGCACCATGAGTATTGATTATGGATCCAAGCAAGACAAAATCACTGACAAATTTTAATATTTTCTGTTTATCATGCAGCCAGTAATGTGGATATTATTTACTTTACACTGAGCAGCAATTCACACTGAAGGATGCAATCCTTGATCTTCATTAGCAAGTGCTTCAGTTGGGTCATTTTTCTGTGGAATGACACAATTAAGGACCTCTTCTAGTGATTGGCCATGTAGCTGTTTTCTAATTTCCTGGCATAGACTAGCAAGTAGTCTCAGTCCTTCATCAGTGCATTGAAATATTTCAATAGGTATTCCAGAAGTTCCTAGAACTTTGGTTTCAGATAATGCTTTACGTACAGCTTGAATTTCCTCCTTTGGTATCATTGCTTCTTCTCTATATATTACCACTTGAAATATTTGAACACTGACCTATTTGGTACAGTGACTATGTATCCTATCCATTTGCTTTGGATGCTTCCAGAATAGTTCAACATGCTGCCAGGAAAGTCTTTCAATATTGCAACCTGAGGCTTATTATACCTTCTTGAGTTCTTTTATCTTAAGACGTACTGAGCATGTTCTTCCTTTTTGGTTTTCTAACTCTGAACTTTTGCATATTTCATCTCAATGTTAATATTAATTAATTAATTAATATTAATATCAATCAATCAATTAATTAATATTAATATTAATCAATATTAATTTTTGGTTTTGAGAGCTGTCCTTTGAAACTGTCTTTTCTTCCTTGACTACATCATTTCCTGCATTTGCCTTAGCTACTTTGCAATAAGGAGAGCCCTTTGTGGTTAGTATTTGGTCTGCCTACCATGAAGTTTGTAGATGGAAGCACCAGTTTCTCTTAGAGACAAATATGGGATTTTCCCCACTCATAAAAAATTATAGTTTCAGACGCCCACATTGGTATTTGTTCCCTGTCCTCCTGTCACTGTGTCACACTTGACTCAGTGTAAGTGAATTAGTGAATTTATAGTCAAAAGAAAATTTTACCATTGTGTGCTAGTGTGGGAATATTAGATAAATAAATCCACAAAACTCATATACATATAAGAAATAATTTAATATAGAGCGTAAGTGTACATTCAGAGCATTCCAACCCAGTGCTGTCCAGGCACATAAGTCCAAGATTAGTTCAATGTCCAAAATCAATCTACAAAGTCCTCATCATTCTCAGCAAGCACACAGAATGAAGCCGACTACAGGAGGGTCACTGGATCAGTGAGTATGTGAGCCTCTCAACACTGGCAGGCATCTCCACATGGCTGATCCAGCACCCAGAGTGCATTGGGGTTGGTCCATGTGACTTCTCCTCAGGTATATCTTAAAGGAAGTAAGCCTGGCCAGCGGAAGCAGGGAACTCGCTGAATCAGCTGCACCCTGGTCTGACCACCAGAAAGCAAGGGACACAAAAACTAGAAAGGTGAAGCTCATCAAACCAATTATCTCTCCACCCTTCAATTAACCCCACATATGTTTATCAGCCAGGTGGGCACAATAAACATTATCTCACAGTGTTTCTCAATCTTCCTAAGCCTGTAACCCTTTAATTCAGTTCATCATATTGTGCTAACCCCAACCATAGAATTATCTCCATTCCTACTTCATAACTGTAATTTTGCTGCGGTGATGAGTTGTAACATAAATATTTGATATGCAGGATGTATTGTCATTGTTACATAATCAAAGCCTAGTGATTAATCACAAAAACAAGATCTAACTATGTATTGTGAAATACTTATTTCTAATCACAAGTAAATGAAATTTTGTTCTGTGGCATGGTGTAATGTGGGTAACAATCTTAATATACCAACAGTAAAGAACATCGCTACATTTTGCAACAGGATGCGAAACAAGGCAATGTCAGTGTGAAGGTTCAAGTACCTTCTTTCTCAGCAGGTCAGAATTTCCGGGGGGCCATCTGCAAGCACACAAGGAAGATCAATTTCCACAACGAATCTACCTCTCTATTTAGACATGATAACCAGCAAGCTGGGAAACCATGTTCCACAAAGATATGTTATTGGAAAAGGAAGACGAAGGCACAGCACCATCTCAGCCAGAACAGGACATGACCGCAAACACTTGATCCAGAATTTTGGAACTGGCATTGTACAGAAATCAGTTCAAGGTGCATCTCTGTTGATAAGTTCAATGAACTCTCGTGCTGTCTCGGGAAAATCTTCAACTTTGACTGTGAAGGGGCTTCTGGCAAGTGCAAATGGAGTGTCAGATGTGGAAAGGAAGATGAAATTTCGTCTGCAAGCATGTGCAAGTGTTCTTTCGCAGAGTTTTCATTGTAATCCTTTAGTCTGGTTTAATGTCATGTTCCTCAAATAAAGCAGATAAGGTAGGCAACATGTAAATTTTATTTGCATCCAATATTTTTGCCAAAGCTGAAGTTTCACTTCAGAGAAATCGCATAATTGGATTTTTTCAGAGAAATCCAGGCATGTTGCATTTGGTTCTTGCACGGATAAAAATTAACTCATTCAAGATGGCAAAGATGTCAACCAAGTAAACTATTTTCTGCGGTTCACATTTATGGCTGGAAGGGCATAGAACTGCAGTCTTGCTTTCTGATTAGAAAACATTTTGAGTTCATCATGAAATTCAAAAACATATTTTAAAACTTTTCCTCTTGGCAAACATCTCACTTCAGTGTGAAATAGCAGAGCATTATTCGGCACATTCAACTTGTTGCACAGTTGTGAACACAGTCACTGTTCAAAGTGCTCAACTTTACAAAACTGACAGAACTTATGATGCTTTTCATTATTCCTTGTAACTCTTGTGGCAGCATTTTTGTTGCTAATATTTGCTGATGATTTTTGGTGAATCATTCTGTACCAAACATTGAAACCCAGGTGGACATCCTCACATCACTGGAGCACCATCTGTGCAAACTCCACAAATCTTTTCCCAAGAGATCTTGTGCTCTTTCAAAAATGAATCAGCTGTATTAAATACGTAATGTGCAGTAGTTGTCATTTCAGGAGGTTTGTAATTAAGAAACTGATCCTTTAAGTCATCATCATTAATATACCTCACACAAATCAATGACTGAGACAGTTTTCAGCATCTGTAGATTTATCAATCTGGATGCTAAATATTGGCAGTGGAGATTTTAATTTCCTAGAATACCTGATGAAGAATATCAGCAGACATGTCATTATTCTTCTGCAGACAGTCTCGTTAGTTAAGGAAATCACACTCAATTTCCTAACAAATTTGTCTCTGATCATAATTCAAATAATGTCTTTCGCCTCTGGCATCAATAAATCCTCAGCTATGGTGTGAGATTTCATAACTCTGGAGATTCTGAGTGCCACCAGCTTCAACTGCTGCTACATTTTGTCTGTGATAATTGCCACCAGTGTGAAGTCTGGCTTTCTTGAGTTAACAGCTTTGTTTCTAAAATAGTTGGTATCCTTGCTGGCCAAACTCACATGCTTGCTATCAAAATGGCATTTTAGTTTGTTTGTCTTTATGAATTCAGCTGCTATAACTTTACAACAAATAGCACATTGCGATTTCTCAATTCCAGTTGTAATTATTGAGGTAAAACTATACTGTAAAATATCCTCACTATATTTTCTTTCCTTTAAGTTCTTCTCTAAATGACAATGGATCAGTTTACTAATGAAATTAATATATAAGGATAGCTATAATAATACAAAAGATACATAGCATAGTTCAGTGAATATAGTTCATTAAAATTTCTTATTTGTTTACCATTCTCTGTGTTGCTTTACATACCTGCTACTATCACAAGGGGGCGGTTTTCACATCAACCACAGTTGAATATAAAAAGACCTGTCAACATCCAGATTAAGTTCCCATGGAACATCTATTTTCTATGCCACAGTTAGGATTTTATATTTACCCAGTAATTATATTGCATGAAATATCATTTTACCTCTAATACTGTTGCTTTCAACACAGTAGCTGTTCTCTGCCCAGTAGCTGCCCTTTGCGCATGTGTGACCCATCTGCATAAGTGCATGTATTTGGACAGGGTGGATGTGATGGGATTGGGGTGATGATTTCATCACACCGAGTACTTGCATGTGAGCATACCTCCATCTGGGAAGAACTGACAAGATGATAGAGGAGCCATTTCTAGGTTTCTAAGACCATTGGAAATATGTTTCCTGATAGTCTTAGGCAACCCCTGTTGCCATGCTTGAGCTTGAGATCCCAGGAGAGTCTACTTCGCTAAGTTTCCAAGCTAATGACTGCTGCTTACCCACCTTGTTGTCTGCTGCCCGTGGGCTGACTCTGCCTGCTTTTCCTGAAGGAAGGTTCTGCTATCTGCTTCCTTGACCTTGGACCCAGCAGTTCATGTGAGTCAAAGGACTTCCAGTGTGTTAACACAAAAGTGAATTGAACTGAGCCGTTGGTAATGCTTTGTGGGCTACTTACCTATTATATTCCTTCTTGGTGTATAAACCTACCCATATATAGCCTTCTACAGCACAGAAGGATTAGCAAATGTGATAGATAGGCTTATTGTGCCAGCATGGCCAAAGCAGATAGGTCGGTCGGTTGTGATAGCACGTCTAATGAACTCACGAGGTTAATTGAAGGGCAGAGATAGGAAGGACTCTGTGTCCCCCCCTTCCCCCCGCCCTTGTTCTCTTGTTCTTGTATTTTCGGACCAGCTGGCTTCCTTGTTCATCCTATACCTCGACCTCCAAGCCACGCTACATGTGGGACACCTAATCGTGGACTGTGCGTTGAGGTTCCTTCAAGCCCTGCTCCACCACACTCCAGGAATATACATCTCTTGAGCTGAGGACTGTTGGACTCTGTCATCTGGCTGACTGTTGATGACCTGCTTTGCTGTTTGCTGCGTGTGGCCGGATAGCCTGAATTGCTCTACAGAGGACTACTCAATGATCCTCAAGTCTCGAAGGACTGCCAGTCATCTAGCTGTCTCACGTAAGTGAGCTGCACTGAGCAATTTACACTGCTTTATAGATTACTTAACTGTTTCTTTCCTACCTTATATACCCTTCTCTCTACATAAATATATAAAGAGAATTACTAGTGTCCTCATTTTGTTTCTCTAGAGAACCCTGTCTAACACAGCAAAAGAGAGACTTTTATAAGATAAATTGATACAATGGCTGCATCCATGCGTATAAACATAGTAACCCCTGCAAGGCTGGTGCTGGAGCAGGGAGCTTTTCATTTTGTTGTAGAGAAAGCTGTTGTGAGTCTGAACTGAGTCTTAGAATGTTAACAAGATTAACAATGTTAACAATGTTAATATATATATTAATTTATAAATAATATTTCTCAGAGCAGACAGAAATAGGATGGGTTAGTTATATGATTTAATATTGTTTACATATTGTCATTATATTACATGTATCATCTAAATTTTAATTTATGAAACTACATCTAGATCAATATGCAAGAAATTTTCATTTATAGCATTGTGGCTTCATAAGTAAAGAGTTTAAAAATCAAAGAACAGCTAGTTGACATCAATGTAGTTTAGTTTAGTTTTTACTTTTAATTGTGATTTAGGTGAATGTGTGCAAATAATGTTGTCAATTTTACATGAATCAACTTATATGCATTTTGATTTGACTCATCCATCAATGTGTCACTGCTCATCCCATGTCCTTTCATTGTTTCCTGTTTCCAGTACTTGGTCTCTTATGAATCTCTGAATATCAGGTTAGTTTCTAAAAAAAAAAATCTGGCTAGTAATTTTGTTTTGAATTGATGGTTCCAGTTGCTACCAAATAAAACAATTATTCTCTCAATACTCACCTGGAGTTCAAGTATTTTGTGTTGTTGATTGAAGCAGGTGGTAAGGTGGTAAGTTAGCAATATGTTAGATATATATTTAAAGTGTCTTATTTCTTCTGATGTTGCCACTAAGTGAAAAGAAATAATGGTGCATTATAAAAAGAGAAAATAATAAGAATACAGAGAAAAAATATATTTATAAGGTAAACTCATGTTACCCAAATGTGAGCCTTCAAACTAACTTAAAACAACAATAAGAAATACTTTAAGTTTATGTGCTTATGACACAAAAAATCCAAAGTTGGTAGGAAATGTGGAAAATTTCTGGGATTTATCATTTGATTAATTTAAGAATAACAGATACTGACCAGAATCTTATCCAACTTCTTACACAGTTATCTTTGTTGTTTCCTTTAGAAAGACATTAAGCTCTATTTGAATGTTCTAAAGGTCTGAAATTTCAAGGGCATTAAGGAAAAGCAACAGTTTCATTTCTGTTCAAAAGTCAGCATTATCTTCCTATTACTGCCTGCTGCCAAATGCCAAGGCCAGAGAGGGTTTGGCTAAAGGCCCAGTGTAATCAAAACCAATGCAGATAAACTGAAACATTTAATTACAACCCTCATTTTCCAAATGACGTCTTGAATAAATGGTTAATCAGACATGGGCACAGACTGCCAAGGGGTGATTGGGGTCTTCGTGTACTCAGGAAGGAAAGCAAGGGCATACAACTTTTGTCTAAATAAGGACCACTCTTGAACAAATATATAGCAAAGGAGTTATAATGCAAAATACATCTAAAAAAGGGAAGAAAATTGATAGTTAAATTATGATTAGACATGGCCTTCATTGACAAAACAACATTAACAATGATGAAAGACAAAAACCAGCAAAACAAAACAAAATAAGGACTGCATGGTAATGTGCAGGGTGCAGTCCAAAGCAATTGCTGATAGAATCATTAAAGCATGTCATGATCTTAGAATTCTCTAAAAGAGAAAGGAGCAAGCCCAAACAAAATTGGGGACAAACTAGTGAGAATTATTTATGTAAACTTTGAGTTTAGACAAAGAATATTTGTTTTGTAATAAAATATAAGAAAAATAAAATTATATTTACATGTATAAATAAAACAAATTATCTCAAATACACATAGCTCATGCCCTGGCCCTTCATGTAGTATAATCTATTACATATAGATTATATATATCACGTATATAAGGCTAAGTATATATAATGTTTTTATATATATAAAGCTAAGTATGTACTTATGTGTATTTAAGTGTTCATACATGGAGGACTGTATATATATATATATATATTTCTGAATTTACTTTCAGTATTGTTTGTTTTAACAAATTGGAAATAAACTAAAGCACCATAAATATTATTGAAATTAAATAATTTCTTAATATGGCTCTTCTACCCATGAAGCCTACAGAATCATTGGGAGTGGCTATGTAAACAGGGCATGTGTAACATTCATAAGAAAGGTCTGGGCAGGTTTAGTTACCATTGTCTAGGCTATAAAGATGAGCTATCTTTGAGGCAGGAGTAGAAAGAGAAATCATAGCACCATAGTAAGAAGAGCACAGTTGAGATCTCTGTCTGAAGTGATGGAGGCTGAGACCAGAGGCCCAGAGACTGTGCCATGGGAGAGGCTGAGGCCAAGGCAAGGAAATCATAATACAAAACAGAGGAGAAAGGTTGAGATAACGGGGACTGTGAGGCAGAGAGACAGGGGCAGAGTCCAAAGGGGCACATTGTTGAGAGGCTGGTTGTGAACAATGACTGCATCCTCATTGCCTCTGGATATTGACATGTCCTAACTCCTTTAATCCCCTAATGAACCCCCTCAATCACGAGATGTGTGTGAGTTCTGGGTGGTCATGGCAATGAATACAAACCCAACAAGATGTAGAGTGCGATGGGATGACTGGGTGCTGTCCGGACGAATGAAAGAGAATGGAGCATGAAGGTGGGCCTGAGCCCTGCTTGGAGGCAATAGGGAAGCCAGAGGAGGTCAGATATAACCCCACCTCCATGCAATTACATATACTTTTTAAATATATTAAATACCTTTACCTCTACAATAAATAATTTTCACATAAAAATAATGCACACTTAAGTCATAAGAAATATACATGGTAGGATGAGTCCAAAATAATGGCTACATTATGTTTTGAGGGGTTTTAGAGCTGGTTTCAGTACATGCAAGCCTATGCACATCAGATTGAGGCAATGAAAGTTCCTGTTTCAACATGTACTCATGTAAAAGAAATCTATTTCATTAAGGGTATTTGTTTTCTTTTAATTGACAATCAGCTTTACCAAATAAGATGTTTTTCTTTAGGAACTGGTCTTTCCTGATAACATGGGCAAAATACATAAAGCCAATTTTTTCCATCTTTCCTGCTACAGAACCTGTTAGTAGATAGATTTCTGTTTTGTTTTGGTAGTGCACAATACTCTCAATAATCTGCACATGTACTTTCAGTATTGTAGACCCACATAATTATTCAAATATACAAATGATTCTACAGCATTATTGATTGATAACAGAGACATCGAATTCATGAAAAACTTTATTCAACCCCCAAACAAAATGGTGAATCCATTGTTCCTAGACATAGTCTCCATGTTGCCTTCTTCACACAAAGTTTATATTTCTCAAATCCTTCTAAAATTAATTCTGCCTTCTTTGATTTACATCACCTTGGATTGCCCATTCTCGAAGACTTCAAATTGTGTACCCTTTCCATGTTCTTTGACTATGAGGAATAAAAAAAGAAGTGAAGGAATGATATCAAGGTGGTAGGGCGAATGAGCTAAGATTTCTCAAGTAAATCCTTATAGGAAAGTGATCATTATCCTTAACAAATGGCCAGGCACATTGACACAATGGGAAATATACATTGACACACTTTGCTGTCATTGTTTTCCCTCACCAATGCAGTTTCCCACTTTCCATAATCTTCGTGATGATCCTTCCTCCCCAAAGAATTCTCAAGATGATTACTTCAAGTCCTCCAACATAGTCACTCTAATATGAGCTGATCTCTTTGCAATGAGATATGTGTAACTATGTTCTGTTTTGTAATAAATCTGTGCATTTAAAAAATGGAACCCTACTAGCAATACCTGTCTATTTTGACTTCCTTTGGTTTACGTAGAAGATCACCTATGAGTTTGTTCTATTGTAGTTGCTAGTGTGCTGTGATTCTGAGACCAAAGCCACCCCTATTTCAATGCCAGCAGGGTCACCGCTGGTAAATAGGTTTCAGCAGAGATTCCAGACCAAGAAAGGACTGAATGTATCAGTAAACTTTTGAAAAAAAAATAGCCACTGAAAACTGGATGAATAAAAGTATGATATTCTCTTACTTTTTGTCATTGGGAGATTGTTATTGACCAGATTTCTTGTATTATAGGTCTGTTAAATGTGTATATATCAGTTTGTCGTAGTATAAGTAGTGCACTTTTAGAAATTCATGTACTCTTTCAAGGTTTCCAAGTTTGCTGCCATGCAGTCTTCACAATATAGTGCCATTTTGGATGTTGAGTTGGTTCTTTTGTGATGCTGCCCATCTCATTTCTGAGTCAGAGTTTTTGTAGCCTCTGCTTTTCCTGTCAGACTCACCAGTGGTTTACCGCTTTGTTTTTTTAAACTGGCTAATCTGGACCTTTTATTTTTCAGTTAATAAGGAGCATGACTTAAAAATTTCCTGTATAATATTTTGAAGTGAAATGATTTTATTGACATATCTTACTCATTCCCATATATCATTTATATACAGTTCTGTTCAATTCCATTGGGTGAGGTTAAAC
Source organism: Nesogale talazaci (assembly GCA_004026705.1). Lineage (NCBI taxonomy): Eukaryota > Metazoa > Chordata > Mammalia > Afrosoricida > Tenrecidae > Nesogale > Nesogale talazaci. Next base: position 62,113 of record PVJH01003701.1, on the reverse strand, counting down.
AATCATGAATGCGTCAACTCCCCTTTACCTCCTTCCCCTCCGCCCCCTCTTCTCATATCCTCAGGGAGCCATTATTCCTGTCACTGTCTCTGAGAAATCTCTATGTTGACTACCATGCACCAAGCAATATTAAATATACTAGTGAACATACACCAATCTAACCTGATTAGTGAGGTGAACACCTTGGTAGTAGGGGGCAGAGATCTTAGTGAACTAGAATATAGTTATGTAGTTAATCAATGGTTTACTGATTCTGTTATAAAGTACCAAATTTGTGTCCCATTACTTTTTGCTATTCCTTTTTTAGTTTTTTTCCAAGCCAATTTTTTTATTGTTACATCCTATTCATAACCTACATCTCTTTCTACTTTGCCTTGATAATCCTGTTAATTTGATAGGCTACAATCTTCACTTATGATGTTCTGAAAAGAGATAAATATTTTTTTAAATTTTATTGGGAGCTCTTACAGCTACTACAACATTCAGTACATCATTTGTATCAAGCACATTTGCGCACATATTTCCACATACATTTCCCAATATTTTCCACTTGAGCCCTTGATACAAGCGCCTCTTTAAAAAAAAACCCTCCCCTTTTTCCTCCTCCCCCCCCTTTAAAAAATTAATCATTTTATTGGGGGGGCCCTACAACTCCCATCACAATCCCTAACAACATCAGTTGTATTCAGGCCAATTTTACACACCCATTGCCATCATCACTCTCAAAACATTCTCCCTCCCTCCAGGCCCCCATTATCAGCTCCCTACATTACCCTTCCTCCCCCTCTTCCCCTTGAACCCTTAGTAATTTACAAATTATTTTTTCATCCTGTACACTGTCCAATGTGTCCCAACACTCACTTCCCCTCTGTACTAATATTTATTGATTCTGTCTTCTAGTAGTTAACAATTTCTTTTTGTACTTTGATGCTTTTGTTTTAATTTTTTGCAGGTATTGTGTTGAGATTTTGATATTAGTTATTTCTTCTTTTTGATGTGTGAAGTTATTGCTATAAATCGCCCTCTCATAATTGTTTTTGCTGAGTCCCAAGGTTATATTATATTGTATTCTCCTTCCTACTTGTTTCAGGGAATTTTTAGTTACAATATTTTCAATTGTTCTGTGTATTATAAGTGAACTATTGTCCAATTTCTATGAATTTCAAGAAAAACTTATAAATCATTTTACTGGAGGCTCATACAACTCCCATCATGAACAAGACATATGTCAATTGTATGCATACCACATTTGCACATTTGTTGCCATCATCACTCTCGAAACATCCTTCCCCCCATGAACACTTAATAATTGACAAATTTTTATTACTTTCTCATATTATACACTGCCTGATGTGTCCTTTCACTCACTCCTCTGTTGTCCCTTCTCCAGAGAGGATGTTACATGTAGATCCCTGCAATTGGTTCCCCCTTTCTACTCCACTCTCCCTCCATCCTCCCGGTGTCACCATCCTGAAGGGAGCACTTATCCTGAATTCCCCATGTTTCTGGCTCCAGTGTACATCCCTTTGTTCTAGCTGGATTTGTAAGGTAGAATTGGGATAATGAGAGTGGGTGGGAGGAAGCATTTGAGAACTAAAGGAAAGTTGCATATCTCATTGTTACTATACTCTACCTTGACTGGCTCCTCAAGAAAATTTTGAGAACAGATCTAATCCATTGAACTCTAAGGACAGAAGAGCTGATGAGCTGTGGGGGGAATCAAGAGCATCTTTCAAGATTGTGATAGTCAAGAATTTCTTTTTGCTTGGATCTACAATACACAAATAATGGAAGCAGCAGTCACAAGGTCAAACTATTGTGTTGTATTGGGTTAATCTGCTGCACAAGAACTCTTTAAAGTGTTGGAAAGCAAGGTGGTCACTTTGTGGGCTCAGGTGTGCTGTCACCAGTCCACTTTGCGTGTGAAAATTGGACATCGAACACGAAATAACATGGAAGAATTGATGCATTTGAGCTGTGCTGCTGGAGAAGATTATAGAAAATACCATGCACTGTCAAAGCAATAGCTTTTGACAAACAAAGAGAAGGAAAAGACTATTTCTGAGAAATTAGCCTTTGAAAAATTTATGAATATCAGCAGAATTTTTCAGAGATCGAAAACCTCATGAATAGCAGCAGAAGACTGTCCAATATGATTGCTAAAGAAGAACATCTCATGTTGGAAGACAGTCCAAAGCTGACTGAAACAGGAAACACTGAGACCGATGGACTCACACTGTGACATGGGGCTCAGGTGTAACAACACATGTGAGGATGGTGCAGGACCAGGTAGTGACTCATTTTGTCAGACATAGAATTGCTCTGAGCGGGAACCAAGCTCATTACAAGAGCAGCAGAGGGGATGTGAGGAAATATGTACACCTCTCTTTTCTTGGACTATGAGACTGGAGGGGTAAAAGAATTAACTTTCAGTTCTTAATATAATGTTCAAGAGTATCAACATATGGGTATTTATAGGTAAATATTTTTCATATTTATACTTTACTAGTATTTATTTTGGACTATTCACCCATTTGTATATCAGCTATATATGGTTTAAGTTGTTGGGTTGTGTATTTTAGATATCAAGAAATTATTTTATGAGTCAAATTTATGTAACACACCATTCTCTGGAAGATTAAATGCCATAACTTTTATGTCTTATGATTTAATAAGAAGATAGTAGAAAAGGACACAGTTCAAGCAGAATTATTGAGCTCACATCAATACAAAGACTGAGATATTTCTTTAGAATATCAGAAAGTGTAAATAAAGGATGGAAATTCAATACACGGAACCTGAAAAGAAATCAGAAGGTAACAACTTTGTGGAATTATAAAGTCCATGTTAAAGAGATGATCAGAGGGTTTGTTAAATCATCTAATGAACTGTCAAAATTGATGAAAGTAAGTCCAGTCATGTGTTTGCTTGTGAAAAAAATGGTACAAAGGAATCAGAAACATGCTACCAGATCCATATGTGAAATGGTGACCATTTAAAAAATATGAGAAGGTGTAGGTAGCTCGATTTTGTGATAACTTGCATTTGTGAAAGCGTAGAGTCTAACCTGTTCATCAAGTGTCAGCCTGCGGACGGCTCCTGAGAGGTGCGGCCTTTTGTCAGGAAGGCACTGGGGAATCCTCCTTCCTCTCTTTTTTTCATGTCACCTATATCCTTTCTGGGGCCAGGACTCTGCCTCCAGGGATGGTGCCAGGTGGAACACCTGCTTCTGGGAGCCATCAGCGCCATGTCATATTTCAACTGGCCTTGGATCCATGCGTCACTGCACCCTGTGGCCTGGGTTCCTCCTCCATCACATGCTGCCTCTCTGTGTTATCAGCCTGTAGCTACAAGAGTCTTCAGATGATGCCAGCTGGCATTAGACTCATCAAATGAAGTCGGACTGTGCTGGGATGCCTTCTAAATAGGACATATTTATGTTTTTTCCTTATGCATATACATGTCACTGGCTTTGTTTCTCAAGACAACCTCACCTAACGTGGGTGTATTAAAAAATGTAATTTTCTTGCAAATAGTAGAAAAGACAAGGGTAAAACAATCTAGCCTAAGGGAAAAAGTGGGCGAAGTAAAAAGTATCAGGATCCTTTGATCCAAAAGCCGAAGGAACAGATGTAAAAGAAGCTGGCCGCAGAATGAACCATTGGCCCTTTCATAAAGATGAGAACAAAATATAGAATAAGAACAAAAACAAATATGAGAAAAAATATAAACTAAATAATAATAGTCAAATTTCATCTTCTTTTTACTTACCAGTTTTTTTAAAAAAGAAACTCATTTTTGAAAAAGAGAAACATCTAGTTATCTAAAAGAAAACATTCCCAGACATTTTCTGTTTTCATAAGGCATATGAAGTCTTTGAAGTCTTTATAATACTTCATAAATACTATGCTTACAAGAAACAGGAAAGAAATTAATCTAAAATTGTTGTTTTCATTTCCATTTGATTTTATTTGGGGGTGTCCAAGTCTAATTTTGATAGCAATCCATGTGGCAAAGTAGTATTTTCTAGGACTTAATGATTTTTCAAATGTTATGTTTTATTGACATAATTTGCATATGAAAATGTTCAAGTGTTTAAACATACTTTTGAAAGTTGTTCTATCACCAGTGTAATTAATTATAGAACATTTTATTTAGCCTTGGATTCATTATAATTAACTCCTCTTTACCTCCAAACTAAAATAATCACTTGTTTCTATAAATGTACCTATCTTGGATTCCACATAAAGAAAAATGTACTGTGAAACCCCTTCAGTAATAACAAACTGTGTTAGTCTGGGTAGACTAGAAGAACAAATTCAAGGACATGCACACAGATATAAGATATATATAAGATATAAGACTGAGCCCAGTCCAGGTCAAAGTCATAAGTCTGATACTAACCCATATGGCCAAAATCAGTCTATAAAGTCTCCTTCCGACTCACGAAGTCACAGGTCAGTGGGTGCAGAATCCTGGCACTAGCAAGGGTCTCCCCATGGCTCCTCGCTTCCAGGGCTCAGGGTCCATCAACAGCAGAAGCAACTTATCGCTCACAGAAGTTTCCATGTGGCCGCCCCAGCTTCAGAGGTCTGGGTCCATCAGGGCAAAGCTGTGTGGTCTCTCCGCCAGCTCCTCCAGCTTCTCGGATGCTGCCTTCTTGTCTTGTCCATGATTCATCATCTCTGAGACTAACTCCCAACACCTGGGGAAGATAGCTTCGCATCTTCATGAGGGAAATATCGCGAGATTTCCCAAAAGTCTCAGGAGAAAGCCATGCCCACACGGAGGCCTCATTGGCTACTCAATGGCTATCTCCAGATTAACAGGCTAGACTCCACCCCTACATTTCAATCATAAAATTGACATAAGCACATGACTGCCACACAAACTAAGAGTGAAAAATCTCAATTGAAAAGAGAGCAGCAAATAGCAAAAATAGGAACGTATTTAAAATGGATCAGAAGGGAGAATAAATGATTAAGTGTTAAATGTTAATCTAACTGCATCTGCATTCCTCCACTTTCCAGTGCACTTTGTCTTATAGAAAGGCTATTCACCTCGCTAGTCAGAGGAAATTCTCTGAATGCTTAGTCCACGTGGGTTTTACTGTCATTCATATCCCACTGCAGACTAGGTATTCAGGATTTAAGCTCTATGACAGTTTCTTCCTCCAATCTTGATAGTTATTGTTTATAAACATTGGATCACACATGCAAGTATGCTTCTTCCCCATAGTCTTAACTAATGCCTTATTTACATGCCTGCTTGTTTTAAGATAAGCATTTGAGGGGCCAGATGGTATTCTTTCTGTTAGCTGAGCAACATTTGAGTATGTACTGCTGAAACCTTTGTTGCATGATCTTCAGAAACTTTTTTGGGGGCGGGGGCCATTACTGTCCTCAGGAGCTACCCACCCTTGCTTCTGGAGAGCTGCTGCTAGATTTGAACCGCCAAGCCCTTGGGCCACAGTTCCGCACTCAACTACTATGCCAGCGGGGCTCAGCCCCGAAACTTTTATTTGCATGTGATATCAGTGACTTTGTCTTATCAGTTGAGCCTTCAGTTGGGCTCTCTTCTTTTGGAATAGGTACAAATATGAGTGTCTTCATAGACAGGGATCTGCCAGAGGTTCAAGCTGGATTCAGAAGATGTGGAACAGTGTTGATGTCAGATGGATGTTGACTTAACATTGAGAATACCAAAAATATTTTTGGTTTGGTTTTATTGACCAAGGCAGTCAATGGTATATATCATAACAATCAAGGAATAACCTAGAAAAGAAGGAGAATTTCAGAATACTTCATTATTCTTATTTGGAATTTGAGCATGGAGCAAGAGGAAGTTGTGTGCAAAGAACAAGGGAATACTGCATGACATGAAATCAGAAAATGTGTGCAGTAGGGTTATATTCTCACACTATAGTTATTGTTGAGCAAATGATTAGAGAACCTGGTTTCTATATGGCTGGAAGAATGTGGCATCAGAATTGGAGGAAGGCTCCTTACCAAGCTTCAACATACAGAGACACCACCTCGTTTGTTGAAACCAAGGGGCACTTGAAGCACTTGCTGATGAAGAACAAGGATTGCAGCCTTCAGTGTGGATTGCAGCTCAATATCACGAAGACCAAATGATCAGAACTAGACCACTACATAGCATCATAATGAATGGAGAAAAGGTTGAGATTGTTAAGGATTTCCTCTTGCTTGGATTTACAATCAATGCTCATAGAAGCAGCAGTCAAGCAATTAAAAAGAGAGTTGCATTCTGAAAAGTCAGGTTGTTACTTGGGGGATTAAGGTGGTTTTGACCCAAACCACGCTATCTTCCGTTGCCCCATATGCATGTGAAAATTGGACATTGAATAAAAAATGATTGAATATGAATCAATGCATTTCAGTGGTGGCACTTGAGCAGAATATTGAAAAATATTCTAAAATACTACTAAAGGGACAAACTGACTGCATCTTACATGCTTTGGACATGTTGTCAGGAGAGACCAATCCTGCATGCAGGACATCATGTCTGGCAAAGTCGAAAGACAGTGAAAAAAGGGAGGCCCCAGGACTGAGTGGGATGGATGGATATGGTGGCTGCAACACTGTGCTCAAGCGTGGGGACAATTGTGAAGATGGCTCAGAGCCAGCAGCAGTTCGTTCTGTTGTGCAAAGCGTCCTTCTGGGTCAGAACTGACTCAATGGCACTTAACAGTAACATACACCTCTGGTCCACTTTAGAAACATCATTATATTTCCGGAGAACATTTTCAATTATCTCTTAGCCATATCTATTAATAAAAGTCATATAATTTATAGTCTGCAATCTGAAAGAAAGAAGTCAGATGTTTCTTCGTTGGGGCCATTGGTTAGGTTAGAGCCAACAATCTTTCTGTTAGCAGCAAGCTTTTCTCATTTCTATACCAGGCCTTCTCCTCAACCGAGTTCGTGTGGCTTTAATTTCCCTTTTTTCTTTCTTACTTTGGTTTCACTTGTGGCTTTGGGTAGCTAGGCTTTATTTTTTCAGGCTCCCATTAGATTTTTTCCCCATTAGATTTTTAACACAATATTTTAATGCTTTCTCCATTATGGTTGCAGCCAACATATTTAGATTTTCCAATTAAAATAATTATAAAGGTTTAGATCCGTTAGAATACTGCTAACCAACCTTGTACCCTCTTGCTGTTGAGTGGAAATTAAAATGAAAGGCTGACAAGAGCTTCAAATAATGTTGGTTAAATTTGTTGCCTTGACAGTTCCAAAAATGAAATCATTTTTTATTAAAAGCTAGGGGCATATGCATTAACAATATTCTTCAATGATCCACTGCACTTAGGAAGAGTCAGAGGGTCCTCATTCTAAAGAGAGAGAGAGAATCAGAAGAGGAAATTAAGAAGCTGTCATGGGGTATATGCCATCCCCTGAGTTACGTTTTTGTTCTTCTTGTTGCTCCTCGTGGTGGCCTCAGGGCTGGCTCCCAGGGACCTTGTGTACAACTGGCTGAAACACCAATGACCTTGTATTACCCTCGAAGTCCTGGGCATGTTTGAGTCAGTTTCAGATGATTAGATGAGCAAAATAAGCACAGACTTACTTGTGCTTTCTTATGAATTTTTAGGGAGAACATGTATTTTTACATATCAAAGATTCTGCTTCTGTATGTAACTGGCCTGTCTGTCTCTGAACCCACTGTACCATCCTACAAAACCAAGTCTAATTTCAAATATATAATTCCTAACATGGGTGAAGTTTCCAGTAAGCCAAGAAATCACAGGCTTAATCTTGCTTTCTTACTCATTTCACTGAACAATTTTACATAGATTATACCAAATCAGAGATGTGGTGGATGCTATGGAAAATGACTTTGATCCAAATAAAAAGACATTGGTCATCTCTCTCTGGCTCCAATTCCTTTCATTCTACTGGCCAACGGGTGTGGTACTCTTCGTCATCACATATTTTAAGAGAGGTTTTTCCTGGATTACTCAACCATCATTGGATTCCTTTTTTAAAAAATCACTTTATTGGGGGATCCTACAAATCTTATCACAATCCATTCATAAGTCCATTGTGTCAAGCACATCTGTACATCTGTTGCTGTGTTTGTTAGTCCTGGTAGATTAGAGAAACAAATTCATAAACATGCATATGTTTATAAGGGAGAGGTTTTTTTATTAAATCATTTTATTGGGGGCTCGTACATTGCTTTTCACAATACATAAATAAACATACTGTGCCAGGCACCTTCACTTGTCTACTGCTGTTATTGTTCTCCAATCATCGCCTTTTCCCTTGAGCCCCTAGTATCGGCTTTTCCATCCCTTCCCCTCTTCCCCTGCTCTCTCCTTTCCACCAACCCTCAATACTTTATGAATTATTGTTGAGGTTTTTATACAAGAGGGGTGGAATATCAAGAAAGCATCCCAACCCAGTCCAAGTCCATAAGTCCAATACTAGCCCACATGTCTGATAACAATCCATAAGTCCTCTTCAGACTCACGAAGTACATGCAATGGCGCCAGGACAATCACAGACCAGTGGGTGCAGAGTGTTATTTATCCAGTGGTGGTAGAAGCATCTCAGCACTGGCAGGATTCTCCATGTGACTTTTCTGGCTTCAGTGGTCTGGCTCCTTCAGGGTAAACCCATGTAGCTTCTCCTCTAGGAATCAGCCTTGTGTCTTGTCAGTAGAGCATCGCCAAAGGACTGAGCCATAAGTCGCTTACCTCCCAGGGGGAAATACAGCCAGATTTCCCAGAATTCTCAGGAGAAAACCATGCCTACACAGAGGTCTCATTGTCTATCTCCAGATTGACAAGCTAGACTTTACTTGTACACTCCCAATTATGTAATTGACACCAGAGTATATGACTGTCACAGTTGCCCTCATCATTCTCATAATATATACTTTCTATTTAAACCCCTTGGCATTGGCTTCTCAATTTTTCCTCTCCCTCCCTTCTCCCCCTCTTTCATGAACCCTTGATAATTTATAAATTGTTATTACTTTGTCATATCTTATACTGTTCAACGTCTCCCTTCAGTGTAGCCCAGGAAAGAGGCTATGTGGAGAGCCTTATAATCAGTTCCCCCTCTCTACTCCACCTTGCTCCACCCTCCTGCTATCTTCACTCTCACCACTTGTCCTGAAGGGGTCATCTCTCCCAGATTCCTCGTGTTTCCGGTTCCTCTCTGTACCAGTGTACATCCTCTGGTTTAGCCGAATTTGTAAAGTAAAATCGGGATCATGATAGTGAAGATGAGGAAGCATTGAAGAACTATAGGAAAGTTGCATGCGTCATCATTGCTCCACTATAGCATAATTGGTCATTTCCTTCCTGGGAACCCTCAGTAAGGGGAAGTCCATTACCTACAGATGGACTTTGGGTTCCCAACTTGTGTTCCCCCTCATTTACACTAATAACATTTTTGTTCTTTGATCCCTTTGACACCTTGTTGTCACACAGGCTGGTGAGTTTCTTCCATGTGTGCTCTGTTGCTTATGAACTAGATGGCCGCTTGTTTACCTCGAAGCCTTTAAAACCCCAGACACCTTATCTTTTGATAGCTGAGCACATCAGCTTTCTTCACATTTCTTACACTAATCCACATTTCTTGATTGTTAATCCTCTTCTATCATCCTTCAGTAACACAGACTACGGTGATCTGAGAGATTATGTACTTGTGGCAGTCACTGATCGGTGTCAGCACTAGGAGTGTAGGGGTGGAGTCTAGCCTGTCAATCTGGAAATAGCCAATGAGACCTCTCTGCATGCATGGCTTTCTCCTGAGAATTCTAGGAAGTCTAACGGTATATCCTAATTGGAGGTGAGAGACTTGTCTCAATTCCTGGGAGACGCTGGATGGACAAGACAAGATGACAGCATAGACCATGAATCCTAGGAACTGGAGGAGCCAGAGGAGAAGCTCCATGGGCTTACCCTGATGGAACCAGACCTCTGAAGCCAGAAAAGCCACAGAGAGACCCCTGCCAGCAATGAGATGCTTCTACTGTCGTTGGATGTACAAGACTCTGCACCCACTGATCTATGATTGCCTGGGTGTCATTGCTTGTGCCTTCTGAGCTGGAAGAAGACTTTATAGACTGGTATATATAGGCTAATATCAGACTTATGACCTTGGACTGAACTGGGTTCTTCTTCCATGTTTTCTCAATCTTCCATTCCTTCTGTATATAAACCTTTCCTTGTATACATACCCATGTTTATGAACTTGTTTCTCTCGTCTACCTGGACTAACACAGTCTCCTTATGCTCTTACCCGTCTTGGGAAGTTGGGCCATGCTATCAGTCACGTCCATAGAGGTCTATCACCTCACAGACGCAAAGAGGCAGTTCCACTGTGTCCTCCAGTGAGTTGAGCCCGAGTTGATCACTGTGACTTTGAGAGTTTGTTCTTGCTGCTCTTCCTAGATCAGGAAAGGCTTAAGGGGAAGAAGAATGAGTGGACAGAAGTTTGAAAGTTGTGGCAGTCCATGGGTGATCTCTGAGAAAAGATTGATGGAGTCCCTTCCAACTAACTCTTGAAATGTGGTTAGACTCTTACCAGGGAGAAACATGCTCTTTTCGTGGTCTCACATTTTGTGAAGAGTATAGTGTACAAAAATCCACACACACAGTGTCCTTAAGGCAGACGTGGCTTTTGCAAACATGTTTTTACTGGAATAATCCACATTCAGAATATTATAAGGTTGTGTCTATTTTCCTTTTCTCTGTTACGTTTTCATAATTCTTAAAATGTGAGTGTTTATTCTTTCACGTATTTTTATAAACCAATTTCTTGTGAAAGGAGCTCTGGTGATACAGTGGTTACACTTTAGGCTGCTATGAGCAAGTTGAGCTGTTTGAAAGCATTGGCCATCCCCGTGGGAAAGACAAGACTCTCTACTCCCATCAAGGGTGATAATTTCTCTGGGAAACTCACAGGGGCAGTCTATGCTGTTTTATAAGGTTCCTATGAATAAGAATGGACTGGATAGCAGTTAGGGAGCTTATTACTTATCAAACATTATTTTTAATAAGGTATTTCCTTTTACCCCATAATCCCTGTTTCTTTTAAACTTGCCACCATTTTCAATCTTATGCAAAAACTGTAATTTGAAGCACTAGATAATAAAATAATTGATTCTAGTAGTTTGGATACTCTTCAAAAATGCCATCTGGAAGCTTTAGGTCTCAAATCTCAGATTCTACCATCCTCTTTAACACTATGTAAGACTTACAAGAGCTCATACTTTACTCTCCTCCTATCATCATTTTTGTATTCCATTTCAATTGTCTAAGGAATTTAAGAATTTAAGCATTAGAGTCTAACCTTAATCAAGATATACCTAGCATTTCTAATAATGCCTTCATACTAGATTTATAACCAATAGTTAAATTTGAAATCTCTTCATGTCATTTTAAAATTAACTTTATCAAAAATCCTCACTGACTTTAACATACAAATCTAAGCTATTCTTTTGGGCTTTTGAGATGTATGTAATTTGTGCCAATTAACCTGCTCTTCTTTAGTATTTAAGATGATATTCATTATGGTGAATAATTGATCTCAAGAATCAATTCACCACTTTCTAGGTCTGTGATCTGAAGCAATGAATTTACTTTCTGAACCTCACATCTGTCCTTTTTATAAACTAGGACCAAGAACACCCCACAAATGGGGTTGATGTCGACTCTATATAATAATGTATGTTTCAAAGTTTCTTTAATGGAAAGAGAAATAGAAATAAGTAGCTGTAAGTGTTCGTATGCTATCTTGCTAGATTCCCTGATATTTAAATAGATGGTTCTTCTTTGGTTTCCTTTACACCTCCATTCAATCCAGTGGAATCTTCACTCAAAATAACTTGCTTCTTTCTGGAATGCTGCCTCACTCCCTGCATATCCAAATATATCAAAAATCTATTTTTTCCAGGAAGCCTGTGCCTGTCTATTCTTTGTGAGCCCCAAAGCATAATGGCTATACATATACTCTGTGTTCTGCTATTCAAGTATTTTAGTTTTATATGGAATCTATTCAACCAGATCATATTTCCTCTTAACGATAACATTTTTCAAATTAAGGCCCACTTGAGGATCATGAAAACAAGAATAAGATGGCTGTATTCTGCATAGAGCAAGCAAGTAAAATTTAAAAATAGATAAATAAAAAGCGGGGAGTTAAATAGAAACTATCTGGCTATAATTTGCATAATTATTTGATCAACATATTGATCAAATTAAATTTGAATTTGTGGATGTGCAATATATGGATGAGTGCCCGCAGACTAGTTTTTCTGAACATTTTCTGGGACATGAAAGATAGCAAATGTTTACTTTCTCAATTAGGGAGATTGCAATGGTATTAAATCACACTTTTGATTCAAATAGTGGCACAAATTCTAAAAAATATCCTTCCAAGATATTATCAATGAGAAAAAAAAACAATCATATAAAAGTGGAAGATAAAGCTATACCTTAGGAAAACAGACAATTGCATATATATATATATATATATATATATAAATCAGGACAACTAATGAATATTCCTTTTTCAAGAGTCAGCCACATTATAGCATCTTAACCATTTACTATCAAGGTAATTAATACTACTCACAAAGGCCATACATTTCTAATTCCATAATTTCTAATATCACTGCCCATCATTTAAATTTTATATGCTACCATTCCTGCCATCTCATCCTTATTCCTGAATTATTGACTTTCTCTAGAAATTAAATTATGCTTCAAAGCATTATTGCAAATTTAAATAATTTACTATTTCTAAAATAAAATTAATGGAGACCATTTTATAGATAAAGGGCGTAACATATCTTTTGGGTTTTATTTTCCAGGAATGGCTGATAAAAACAGAGAATTTTAGTTAAGTCAAGCCTAATACTAAATAATAGAAACAAACAAAACCCACTTAACATTTGGCAGCCGGATGATCCTACATCGAATCTTTCTTCTCGGCTTGTACAGCTTTATCTTACTCTATCGTCTCTGCCAGTTTCCATTTATTTATAATATTTGCCTCTGCGACGCTGCCCCTTCCCACCGTCTTCACCTGCCTCAAGAGGTCAACAACATCACCCAGGAGTCTCCTCTTCCCGAAGGTTTCCTTTGACCATTATATAGGTCTCCTCTGTCATCTCTTTCCAATGCACGGTCATATTTTACATCTAGGAACAGTAGAAATATATGACTTCCTCCACTAATAGGTTAAAAATTCCCTTATCTTAGAAAAACATCTTAGCCATTTTTGTATCTTCTGACACTGAATTCTTCATAAATTACTTATAAGCTTAAGTAGCAGCAGCAGCACCGATTTATATGTGTGCAGATCAACTTTTCTCCGCTAGATGTCACTCTTAATCACCATGATAGCCTCAGTTGAGTCCACAGGCCTTACATGCACTTTTGAATTCACATGTTCTGAAGTCGCAGAGTTACTTAACCAATGTTAGGAGAGCAAAACCTCACCTGAGCTGAACTTCTTTTGTGGCCAAACCTGACTTGATCTGGCATTAAACTAGTCTCAATCTTCCTTTTCCACAAAGCAAACAATAATAAGATTGATTAGAGAGTGCTTCTCAAACCCCATTATGAACATATCATAATGCATATATTTAATATATGCTTACCATTACCTTTCACAAATACGAGTTATAATTTCTGAAAAACATTTTGCCCAGGAGAATTTGATGACTGATTCTTGTCTTCTAGCAATTCTTTTATTCTTTCAGGAAATATATAATGATAATCACAATAAAAACATTCATTTACTGTTAGCATAAATTATCTATGCTACTTTTAATTCCTACCACACCTTTGCAAAGTGCTTCTGTAACCAGAAGCTGCATAATAAACTAACCACTTTATTAATATAAGCTCCATTCTTTTAGCTTTCACAATATATGAAAATGTAACACTTTAGCTTTGAGAACTTACTACTTTCTGTGAAACCAACATTTTATAAAATATGTGGCTTTTGCACAAAGAAGTGTCTTACATTTTTTAAAAAAAATCTTGATTCTATAATCCAGTTCTTGTGTGACTGGTAGTTCTATTTTAATTTCTTATTCATCTGTCTCATAGTTTATTTAAGTCATACATAGTTTCGGGAATATATATTTTACAATTGAACACATACCTTTATAGCCCTTATCATTTTCTTAGTTTAAAATCTTTCATCAAAACATAATAAAAATAAAATATCAATATATTTTAACCTCTTCTCCGAGCATTCGGTGGTATGGACTTATTTTAAAAGGATTCACCTATAGAACCATAAGGGACTCTTTAAAAATTCCACCTTGGTCAGGTAGTCAACAGAAATTTATTACCCAGCATCTGTTTCATTTCTTGATACCAGCATTTTTTTCTCAGATATTCTCTGCTTTGCATCTACTGCTTTGAAAAGTATGAGCAGCATCAAACCTCTTGCTTCACAGTGGGTAGGAGAATCAAGTTAATATTTGCCCAGAGTTGATCCCTGTAACTCCAAGATCAGTCATGCCATCACGCGCTGACCTCCATAGCATTTCTGACATCAGATTTTCTTCCCACACCAATCTCAACTTCTCTACATTCAAAAATTCATTGTGATGGCCACTAAGAACTCACAGACAATATTAGAAATTGTACTTTTCATTAGGTAAGTCAGCAGGCTACAGTTCAGGTTCAGAAATGCTCAGAATAGCATTTTCCCAGTCTTGCCTGCCCTGCACACATGCTTTGCTTCTCAGTTATGTGGCCTCTTGGTTTCTGTCCTGCTCTGGAAATGGTGGGAAACTTTTTAACACAGCCAATGCATGGCCAGCCAAGGGCACTCCAAGGGTGCTGTCATCTCGCCCCGAGGCTCAGCAAGGCTAGATCCTCCATGATGTGTATGAGCAGAGACATCCTCTCAGCTACTGAGTTTCCGGCCTAAAAGCACTAAACTTCACTCACCCCACTGAGTGGGAACCTCCAGTTCTGTTTCAACTCTTGCTTCTGCTATGGCTACTGCTGCCACTTCTTCACCACATCTCTGATTCTTTGTCTCAAAGAGAAAGAGGTTCTCTGTGCAAGTGTGCTTGGAGACTCGCAGACACATTCCACTTCTGGGACTTCTTTCTTGAGGATAGTGAGATTCTTATTCCTTGGTCTGAGATGACTTATTTAAAACACATTAGCATGGCAAACTGACCTATCCCCTCATTAAATATTTTAATCTTGTTCAACCAGCTGAGTCTCTATTCCAAATGATCCCTGGTGGGTACTCCCATCATTCTCTTGGTGGCAATGAGTACAGGGACCTGAGTAGGCCTTTCATCTTGGAGGACCAGCAGAAGTTTCTGTTGACCCGCCAGACCTCCCATGGGACTCCATCAGAGCCCTTGTATCAGCTCCATCCTTGTCCACGCTTGTCATCTGATTTCTTAGTAGCTATCTGAAAATCTCTGTCTTGCTGGGGTGAGTTATTTCTTAATTGCTCTCTTTCCATTCTCCCAGGAAGTACCTTATATGTCTTTGCACCTAAAACGCCCATGCAGAATAACTGTGTCAACCCAGCTAACACGACTTTCCAGATTGGCATTTCTTATTGCTTCCGCTCACCTCATTTTCATGGTCCCACCCAGTAATTGTTGGGATTTACAAAGGTTCTGGCTAGTAGACCAAGCTATTTGCTGTACCATATATACTTTATTTCTTTTTTAAGGTAACCCATCAGTTATGAACCAGGTGCAAATCCGCATCATGTAATAGAAAGATTGCTGGAGTATGAATTAGAAGGGCTAGTTCCTAGTCTCAGACCAGTTTCAGATTTTTATCAATACTGATCCATTTCCATCACCTGCCCCCTCATCATTATAACTCAGATTCTAGTAGAACGAGCTAAAACCGTATAGAAATGAATATCTGAGATACTCAAGTTATATTCTCATAATGATTTTTAAAAGCCATGCTTGCTTCCTGATTACCTGTAATATATAGCAGCCTTGTTATAGGAAGTAGCAAGCACAATTTTATACTGTGAGGCTTACATGTGACCCCTGGCTGGAAGCATCTGCCTTAGTCAGAAGCATGAATGAATACTCCTGTGACTTCTGAGTGAAGTCTGAGCTCATTTATCTTGGAATATTTTCATGGCTATTCCCAATCTCTATCAAGATATGCATTCTGGCTCTTTACTGTCCAAGAGAAAAATGTATAGCAGGCATCTTTCTTTGATTCCAGAGGGCTGTTTTTTTTTTTCTGACTCATGAGACCAAATCTTCACTGTAACAATCCTTAACCCCAAATTAATCTTACATATGATTTCTCTAGATGGTCCTAATTTTCTTAAAGTTGTGATTAGAAATTTCTTTCCTAATTGAAAATCAATAGATAGTAAATTATCAGTATTAAAAATATAGAGATGACCTAGGAATCTGATACCAGGTCATCTCAGTAAACTAAGAAAGGTGGGGTTCCATTAGTTCTATTAAGATTAGCCAGTCTTCCTTTCCTCCTGCTTTTGTTTCCATGCATAACTGTGACCAGCTCACATCAAGCTCTTTTTTGTTGTTTGGATCAGAATTGTTTCCAAATATGCAAATACAATAAGTGCTCAGAAATTTGGTCATTTCTAACAAATAGGAATTTGATAGGAATCTAAGAAAATTAGAAGGAGAGCCCAGAAAGCTTTGGATTAAAATTAAAATGGCCGAACCAAATGATGTCTCTTCTGTATTAACAACATGAAAATAGAATCAGCAGTGCATGACATTGGATTTCTTTCTCTGGATAATAGCAATGAGTAACTTAAGGAATGCATTCATTTTCTGTACTCAATGCAGGATATGGAAAGAATGTTCTGAATAAGAAAATCTAACATTAAACGTGGAGGCACCTGGCTATGAGGAAAAAGGTCTGTTCTTCCCCAAAGTCAAACTCCAGTGGCTTTCCACTGCAATCAACTAGACAATTAACATTTAGAGATGGAGAAGGGAAAATTGTCAAGCGGTAGAAACTGAATCACTCTCAGGAAACAAGAATGGAAACAAAAATATGTTTTGTGAGAAAAGCAGTTGCAGAGAGACTCTTTTCCAAGAGGGTTTTAGGATCATCTCTGGGCACAACGAATAGTATTAAAGTATAGAAAACTTAAAATTGTCATAAGAGCAGATGCGAAGTGACCGATGGGTTTTAACTGTGTGACCAAGTCACCTTGCTTAACTCACACTTAATCACATCTAGCGGGTCTGTGATTAAGCAACGAGACAGGGCCCTGAGTGGAAGGCTTTTCACAAGTGGACACTGCCTTCTTTTTTTGGGGGGGGGGGGAGAGCATCACTGCCCTCAGGTGGTGGGAGTAGGAGGCCCAGCCTTTGCTCCCTGGAGCTGGAATCGAACCTCCATTCCAGTGGGCCGCAGTCCCGCGTACAACCACTTCACCACCGGGGCTCAGCCCTGACACTGCGTTCTTCATGCAAGAACTTTTATAGCCAGTTTTGGAACATGTGTACTAGACACTTGTGTTATCTACCTATCACAGGTTGTTAATGAACCATCCTCCAATTTCATAGAATCCATTTTCTGAAATTATTTACACTGCACAGATTGGATAAGCACGGTGAAATGGTGCAGCTGGGATATAGCCATTTCTTAATGTTGTGCCATGTGCTGTCCAAATGACTGCTTTTGTGTCTGTGTATAGGGTCTGCATGTGTATAATTAAGTGTTGTGGAAGTCCCTATTTTCTTCAAGGGTATCCCTAGTCCGGTAGGATCTACACAGTCAAATACCTGGCGTTGAAGCATTTACTGATTAAGAGTAAGGAAGACAACATTTCGTTTGGATTAAAATTCAAGACAAAGAAAACAAAGCTCCCCCGTGTTTGGTGAGATTGTATAAAGAAACAAATCCATAATACATACACATAAACAAATCCAGATAATTATATATGGAAAAGTTTTTTTGGGGGGAGGGGGTATCACTGCCCTCTGGTGGTTGTAGGAGCTACCCAGCGCTGCTCCTGAGAGTTGCCACTGGATTCGAACCGCCAAGCCCACAGGCCGCAGTCCCGCACTCAACCATTTACGCCAGCGGGGCTCAGCCCCGGAAAATTTTTTATCAAGAGATGCATATCAAGAAAGCAGCCCAGCCCAGTCTAACTCAAGTTGGTAAGTCTGATATTAGTCTATATCCCTCTTCATACTCTCACAGACACATGCAATGATGCAGGAAGGACACAAGCCAGTGGGTACAAAGTCATGTGAATCCAACAGCAGTGGAAGCATCAGGTTTTAGCTTGGTCTGCCAGCAACTACATTAATGCAGAGAGATATAGGGGACCTTCCTAGGGCTCTCCTTATGAGGAGGCCACACCCACAAGGAGTCATCATCAGGCTGTGACCTGATTTACAGGCTAAACTCCACCCCTCCACTTTTATATCTCTTCAAGTTGACATGAAATTCTGTCACTACTACATCCCCACAGCATCATGACAGAGAAAATATTGAAGTTGTTAAGAAGTCATATTACTTGGACTCATAATCAATGCTCATGAAAACAGTAGCCAAAAATTCAAATGACATACTTAGTTGGATACATTTTCTGCAGTGTTTCATTACAAGAAAAAATATCACCTGAATCAAATGGTGTACTTATCAAGTTGATTTACATTCTAGAGAAACTAACATTGTAGAAGTCTTTTAGGCACTTGAAATAAACAGACATCTTGACTTTAGTCTGGTTCACTACACATTGGGCATAGGAACTGCGAAGTCTAAGATAAGAAAGTCGTGTGGTCTTCAGTAACTGAATGTGTGATGTGTTATGACAACCATGTGAAATGAATATGATATCTGATATTTATTACAAATTTACCTATTTGTGTTTCTAGGAAGAAAAAATCTTCAGCATTTAGGATTCTCTGTTTTGTATTTTTTCGAAAAATGAAAAAGCAAAAGGCTGAGATTAAGAGAAGAAACCTCTTCCAGAGCACATGCCTTTTGATGTGTCCCCATTTTCTTTCCATATTATCTTCCATATGTCTTTCTATCTTGATGTAGCCTGAAAACTTGAGTTATGTTCACTTATTCTCAACAGAGGCAGGAAGTTGTGGCTACAGATTTGTTTTTGGTGGCAGGAAGCCAAGTAATTTATAATCACTCTCATATGTCACGGCAGTCAGTTGTGTATTTACTTCTGTTCTTTCCTGTTAAATTAAGTTTCATGAAGGCTAGATGAGTCTATCCTATGAGTACCCTTTTACCCCTCTATTCCTCACTGCCATAGTGTCTGGTTTGTTCATGGAAGGAACCTAGTCCATATTTGTTGAGTGGCAGAAAATTAAAGAGGTGGCACAAATATATTTTTTAAGAGAAATAGAAAAGATTTCATTAAATATTCCAAATCAATGCAGTGTTTACTGTACCAAGGAAGTTTTGTTTCAAGAAAAATATCATGTGGAAAAGAAATGGTGAACTTGGCAATGTGAAAACTCACGTTCTACACACCTGGTAACCAGCAGCTTGCTAACTGGAAGCCAGACTATGGCCATACCCTATTTGTAAAGTATGTCTGCCTGTCAAGTGACCGTTGCATAGCTAATTACATTGTCCCTTCATTCTTCATAATTGTTGTTGCAATTGGGCAACTGATTATATGATTATTGATCAGTATGACTGAAATAGTTTAAAATGTTCTCTCTATAGAATCAGGCCTTGGGATTGCCTGATTCAGACTCTTTTTCTATGACAGGGTCTTCTCAGAGTAACAATTTCTTTCTCTCAGACTTGATATGAAAATTATGAGTGGTGACTCCCACAAGAAGAATCCTTTAGTACAATTGCTTCAAAAATGCTTGACTACATATGGAACGAGGAAGAATTTAGTGCTATAGCCCTGAGAAAGGGATACATTTAAGGTGTGTTATAAAAATCAACACTGGCTGCTCCACGTGAGAAAGCTGAGGTTACCTGCTCCCATATACACTTAGAGCCTGGGAAACCCAATATAGGGTTTCTTTGAGTCAGAATAGACTCAATGGGAGTTACTATTCCCAATAGCCTCTATTATCATGTTGGTAATCTCTATCTTCCTATCTTTAAGCAGAAACCCTAATCTGTGTATATACATGCTTTACACTCAGCAAAGATACACAGTTGTACCCTGATCCATCTAAGCTATGTAGATGAATGATAGTGCAAAAATGGTACAGTATTTCACAATTTCGACCTATTCATGGTGTCCATGTATTGTCACATACCTTATGATAACCAGCAATTTGACACAGGAAGATACTTTGAAGCCATGTCTTAGAGCTGGTAATGTAACTTAGCACAAGCTATATTTAAAGTCATATAAGATCATTGCACATACTACACTATTTGGATGGGAGAAAAAATACTTTCCTTTGAGTTGATTGGGAAAGACCCTAGAATTTCATCCACTGACTGTTAGCATAATTTCTTATGATTCTTGGAGAAACAATTCCTTCTAACTTATTATTCCTGTATAGATACAATTAAAATAAGTTTGGATTAGGGAGTGTTTACTTTCTACATTCACACATAGTCATCTGTGAATCTCACTCACAGTCTCAGAAATAAATTTCAGGAAATCTCGGGTTCAAAAATTGGTGTAAAAGGCTGAGCCCCGGTGGCGTAGTGGTTGTGCGTGGAACTGTGGCCCACTGGGACGGAGGTTCAATTCCAGCTCACAAGAGCAAAGGCTGGGCCTCCTACTCCCACCACCAGAGGGCAGTGATGCCTAATTAAAAAAATTGGTGTAAAAGACTTCCTAAATATATATCAAATCTTGAATCCCAGGACAGCTTGATATCAGGGGTATAAATTATGGTTTTAAGCATTTAGAATGTCTAAAATCAAAAGGAAATTTTAATATTGAAGAGATACCCATTCCTAGATATAGCATCAAATGTAAAGAGTACTGAAAAAGCCAAAGGTGAACAATTACAGCTAGTGTGAGACATTGAGAAATTGTGCCTGAAACCTCAATTGTACTCTGAAACACTTGGAATCATCATGTTTGGTGTTGTTCACGTAGAAGGAATTTAGGGCTAAGGGTAGACTCCCCAAAAGGAATGTGAAAAAACCCATTGCCTATTAAATAAGATACATATAAGGACCAATTAACAAAAAGCATAGCTATGTGTTAGGTTGGAAACTGTAGAGAAACAAAATCAGTAATACTTGTATGTGTTATATAGAGAAAATAATTATATCAAGAAATGACTTACACAGTTTTTGGAATTGGTAAGTCTAGTCTGACTCCAGCCAGATTTCTCCTGATGAGTGGAAGCCAAAGAACAGGAATAAACAGGAGGCTGAGGAGCCTAACAAGGATGGTGAAGGAGAGCCAGCCTAGGGCACAAGTTAGTGTTGCAGAGGACCAAAGTCAGCCAGACAAGTCCACTGATGGTCTGCTAATGGTGCCTAGATCACCAGGCAACACAGCAGGAGACTGGAGAACCAGACTCAGGATCTAACAATAGCAGAAAGTGGAAGTCCCAAGAGGATTCAACTCACTTGGTTGCTTATAAACAGTGGCATCATCGGGTAGTGACTTAATCGATAGGTTTGAGTTCTTCCTTAGCCAGGAATGTCTGGTTGACATAATCCCTAAACATCTTAGACTTCCCCTTGTCAACTTGACACCTTTAGACAAATCTTTAAACTTCAGACCAGCCAACCATTTTTGTCTCCCTTCTAGTTCCTGTGAACCAGATCCATGGTATCAGTTGCGAAACTCAACCCAACTCTGCATCATGCCCCCCCCCCCCCTCCGCCATTTCACTTCACAAGTAGATCTGGTTGGTAATATTTGGAATGCTGCATAAGTTAGCCTGTTATCTCCCCATTCTTGTGTTACTGGCGTGCAGCTTTATGAGTCTGCAGAGGACCTGGCTAGCATTGGAGTTGTGGACTTGTGTTGGAATGGGCTCAGGTGGCTTCTCCATGGAAATTCTTAATATAAAACTCAGGCATTTCAGGCTGTCTGTGGGGAGAATTCCTTTGTGGGCCCAGATTCTTCCAATCAAGAATCTTGCTGGACATTCAAAAATTCAAGACTGTCTTTTAAAAAGTCTATTGGGAAGTCTTTTCAAATGCAAATGCCCTGTACTCAAAGTACCATGTCTAATTTACCTTCTTTACCTCCCTGGCAATTCCTAATGCCCCCTTTCATTTGTAAAGGCTGAAGGCAGTGACTAATAAACTCTCTCTAATCATTCTGGGTGCAATACAGTAATGGGAGAAAGATGAAGGGATGTGGGTGGGGATAGGAACATAAAAAGGAGTTCAAAAGTGAAAGGATAACAGGGGAAATAGAGCACTAACCCACCAAGGGGGGGAGTACCAGTCTTTTCTTCATAGAAACCGGAGTGTGCGTGCAGTTCCTACCACGAAGCACCTAACCAGGAAGACAGTGTAGACGGAAGGAAGGGTGCAAGAAAAGAGAGAGCTACAGAACCAGATGCAACCAGAGTCAGATTGACCCCATCCATAAAAGTGCGTGTGGCAGAGGTCAGGTTGGATGAGGGGCTAGCATACCACACCCACGGGGACAAAGAGAAGAAAGGAAGAGGAAGAGAGCTGGTCCAGTCCCCATGCCGACACATGATGCTCAGAGGACTACACCCCTCTGGGGACCTAATGGGTCACAGAAAGGACTGGGCAAACAATAACAGGATGGGGAGGAGAACGGGTCATGGACAGACCTATTGTCGGTGGTAGGGGGTGGGGGAAGCAAGAAGTGGTCTGGAATCAATGGAAAGGAGGGTGTGGTAGACCTGGTAGGGATTAAGCAAGGACAATGAATCTTTGAGGAAATGCTGAAATGCCAGTGAAGGTGGAGCATGATGATGGGACAAGAGGGAGATGAGCTAGAAGGCAAAGCGCACTTACAGAGGTCTAAACATAGGCATGTCCATACATAAATACAATTATCTATTGTAAGGATGGAATAAACTTAAGAACATATCTATAGGTCAAATACTAGGGTAGCAAGTGGCTTTGGCCCTCACTCAGGTGCTCTCTCAATGCAAGAACACTTTGTTCTATGAATCTGGTATTCCATGAGGTTCACTGGCCCAACACCATCACTGAAGTAAAGTGAGTGCATAAGCAAATGTGGTGAAGAAAGCTAATGGTGTCCAGCTATCAAACTATTTATCATATTGTCTGGGGTCTTAAAAGTCTGAAGATAAACAGTAGACCATTTACCTGAGAAGAGACCACACCCACACCGAAGAAGCACAACAGCCAGTGTGACCATAAGGTGGTGAAAGGTCTAGGCAACAGACATCAAATGGGGAAAAAACAAAATAAAACAAAACATATCACTGTGTGCACACATCCCCAAGGCACCCACATGTGGGAGCATGAGCAAGAATGGTGAAGAAAGCTGATGGTGCCCAGCTATCAAAAGATACAGCATTTGGGGTTAATAGGCTTGAGCAAAGACAAGCAACCATCTAGTTCACGAGCAACAAACATACCATAAACGAAACTCACTTGCCTGTGTGACCATGAGGCACCAAAAGAATCAGGTATCAGATATCAAAGAACAAAAATAAAAATCAATGGATCAATTGACTCCAGATATGATTGCTAAGGACAAATGGATACCGAGGCAAACAGAGTAGAAGAAATGTTGGTGCCCAACTACCAAATGATTGAATATCTGGAGTCTCAAAGACTTGAAGATAAAGGAGTCGCCATTCAGCGCAGAAACAGCAAAACCCACTTGGAAGAAGCACACCAGCCTGTGTGATCAAGAAGGGGCTGAAGGGAACAGGTATTGAGCATCAAAGAACAATAATTGCATCATTATGAATTAAAGGGAGAGCAGGGTGGGGACCTAAGGCCCACTGGTGGGTAATTGTATACCCATTTACAGGGGAATCACGAGAAGGAGGCAGTCCAGCCAGGTTGCAGCCGGGCAGTGATTATGTATACGTTTCCTCTAGTTCCTGAAGCCTTCGTCCCCCCAACCATCATGGTCCCAACTCTACCTCACAAATCCAGATGGACTGGAGAAGGTACACTGGTGGAGAGGGGAGCTGGAGACATGGGTAAACCAGGATGGATGAGCCCCTTCAGGCCACTTGTGAGATTGAAGCTGTTGGATGGGTGGAGAGAAGAAAGGGTGGAGAAACAGAACCAACTGCAAGGATATATACATAAGCTCCTATTTGAAGGATGGGCATCAAAGGAGTGGGTTGGGGGAGAGGTTGGACAGAGGAAGACATGTCAGAACAATAATAATTTATAGAGTATTGAGGGTTGGTGGGGAGGGGATAGCAGGGGAAGAGGCGAAAGGATGGAAAAGTCGATATCAAGGGCTCAAGGAGAAAGGCTGTTGTTTGGAGAATAATAACAGCAGTGGAATGTGAAGGTACTTGGCACAGTGTGTTTATTTATGTATTGTGAAAAACGATGTGGGAGTTCCAATAAAATAATTTTTAATAAAAAACTATGACCCTTCAGTCCTTTAGAATTCTACTTTATGCCAAACAACAGATATCTGTATGGTGGAAACAACAATAGAGAGGTATAAGATCTTTAGAAAACTAAGTCATGCAAGATCAGAAGGGAAGAATTTGCCCAAATAGAAATCTAAAATGTAAATTCCAAAGCACTGCATTGTACCCAAGTGGAGAATATACAAAGACCAGGATACAGTTGTTTGCACAGAAGATGGGGACACTGCATAGTTTTAAATGAAAAAAATATTTGAGTGACAATGTGTTCTTTTGCCATACCTATTCAATCTCTATGCCGAGCAAATAATTAGAGAAACTAGAATTGATGAAAAAGAATGAGGTGTTAGGATTGAAGAAAAGCTCATTAAATATGCAAATGATATTACGCTGCTTGCTGGACTTGAAGAACTTACTGATGAAAATTAAAGATTATGACCTTCAATATGAATTACAACTTGATGTTAGGAAAACCAAAATCCTTACAGCTGGATCAATAGACAACATATCATAGATGGATAAGTGATTGAAGTTGTCAAGAATTTCATTTTACTTGAATCCACAATCAATGCTCAAAGAAGCAGCAATCAAGAAATCAAGAAAACATTTCACTGGGCAAATATCTGTGTAAGATCTTGTTAACGTGTTAAGGATCAACCCAAGTCATGCTATTCTCAATTGCCTTATACACATCTGAATTCTAAACAATGAAGAAGAAAGGCTAAAGAAGAATTGATATATATGAATTATGATGCTGATGAAAAATACTGAAAATGCCAACGACTGGCAGAAAAACAAATTATCTTAAGAAACACAGTCAAAATGTTTCTATAAGGATGATGTTATGATCTGTTCTGACATTCTTTGGGCGTGTTATTGGAGAGACCAATCCTTGAAGAAGGAAATCATGTTTGGTAAAATAGAGGTTCTATAGGAAATAGACTTTTAAGGCTACAGATTGACACAGTGACTGGCATAATGGGCAATAATTATAAGAATAGCACAAGACCAAGTAGTGTTTCATTCCCTTGTACATAAGATTATTATGAGTAGGAACAACTTGACAAACCTAGCAAAAATTATGAGACCTACCATAAAAATACATGAGCAAATTTGAAACTGGATCCTCCCCCAGTTGGACCTTCAGATGAGACTACAACCATACAGACAGTTTGAGGTCAGCACCTGGATAAACACTGAGCCAATGTATTAGGTAAGTTCCTTCCATATCCCTGACTCACAGAAACTATGAGATAATAAGTGATGGATATACTTTATCTGATAGCTCATATAATGCTAAAACTATTCCTACTTTCATGCTTTGAGAAATTTAGCTTCAAATAAAGCACAGTTCACAGCAAGGTCAGCAATTGTATAAGGTAATCTGTTTTTAATTGGAATAATAAATTGGGTAGCAGACTCGTGGCAGGCTAAAGTCCAATAACTTAAATGCTTGCTTAGAGTTAAATCAAAACAAGATTGAAATAAAATATAATACAATTCTGTCTCTGCTCTAAAGGTGAACTTGTAATTTGGAGAAAGTAAAAGGGGTTTAAAGGGGGATCTAACATTCAAAAGTTCATTAGAAAAGGAAGATTAAAAAACTCCTCTCTCAGATAAAGTGTTTGAATTTTACAAATGCAGGAAACATAAAGGTGATTAGTGGGAGACTGGGACAAGCCAATTAGGAAATCTATTCCAGTAGTAAAGAGACATTTAAACGGCTACTAAGATATGAGATGAATATAATGATCATTGGTGGAGTTTATCTAAAAGTTCTAATGCACCATTATAGGAGGTTGGAAACATTTGTTGGTATTTATCCAAGCCAGGAAGTATTTGATGATAGGAAGCCCTACCTCAGACCATATGAAGCAGACTCAGCTAGTTGATAAAAATAAAAATTGAAGAGGGGGTCAGTGTCTTCTGGTCCACCTCCTAGGACGGGACACAAGGTCATAAGCAGACATATATGTCAACTATCCAAGGAGTGGGGAAGAGACCTCCTTGGGGGCTATAAAACACAGAAGCCTAATGTACTGTCATTACCAAATATGCCAATAAGATATTGAAGAGGCTTAAGGTTAGATTTGAGGATTATGGAGATATAACAGTTGATGGATTGATGGTAAAAGGGTGAGAATTGAACAGCTTAAACAAATCTTTTGTGATATAGTTTTTTCTCACTCACCTCAAAGTATTGATAGGTAGGGCTGTTTTTGTTATTGCTATTGTTGTTGTTGCTGGGTGCCATCATGTGGGTTTAGAGTAGACTCATAGTGACCCTATGCACAACCAAATGAAACACTGCATGTTCCTACACCACGCTCATAATTGTTTCTTTGCCTGAGTCCATTAATGCAGTCATTGTGTCAATCCATCTCATTAAGGCATTCCTTTTTTCTGCCACCCTCCCATTTTACCAAACATGATGTCCTTCGTCAGGTATTATTGATCTCTCCTAACAATATGTCCAAAGTATGCATGGTAGTTACATAATTTCATGTCAATTTTATAAATAAAGTGAAAGGAGAGAGTTTAACCTGTCAATCAGGTCGCAACCTGATGATGTCTCTGAGTGGGTATGACATTCTTAAAAGGATTCTGGAAACTTCCTCTCTTTCTCCCTAGAGAGGGGCCAAACTCTCTGCTTCAGCTCCTTGTTGACAAGCCATTTAGAGTCACATTTTTGGCAGCCAGAACCCTGGGGATGTGTCCACCAGCACTGGATCCACAGGACTTTACACACATTCGTCTGTGATCTTCCAGCATTTTGCATCTTTACATGGGTTGCTTGAGTCTGGAAAGAGATTTATGGACTGGGATTGTACTTATGGGTTAATATCAGATCATGGATTGACCAGGATTAAGCTGGGATATTCTTTTGATATATAATTGTTCCTTGATATAAAGCTCTGTCTTATATACATGAGTTTCCCTGGATTTGTTTCTCTAGTCAACCTGCCCTAACACCTTATCTAGTACCTTGGGAGTGGGACACTAGAGAAATAAACCATGAATATGGAGAGTGATTGCTTGTTTGACCTCTGCTTTATAGTAGTTTTTCTTTTTTGGTGAGCTAGAAGTCAGGTAGGACCAAACTGTTTACTTGGTTATTTTCTGGAAAGCACATGGGAAGTTAAAGTTTTGTTTCTTTTCCTTGACTGTTGTCTTTGGCTGTTCCTGTTTAAAATGGCAAAACTGAATGTGATAATGTAAATTTTGAGCTATAGTAGCAAAATTGTCACTTGAGCTTTTCACCTCAGATGATGCTACCTAGTCAAAATGGCTGACAGAACTTCAAACTGGCTGGAAGAATCCCAGGCCCTGACTGGATGCCGTCAGAAGTCTAAGGCCATATTTTATACTTATAAAATAATTTGGATCAGGATTAAGAAAAGATAAATAAGGATTGTACTTGACTGTTTAAAGAATTGAGTTTTTTTTTTAAATTGAGTTTAGAATCTGGATGTATTAGATTTATACAGCTTTTTTCTATCCTTACTGATAAACGATGGGTAGAAGTGGTGGTAGGGAAGTAAGTTAGAGAGTCTGTAAGTCAACTTGACTTCATACATTAAAATGGATTTTTAAATTGGAGTGGGACAGCCAACAAAGAATGCTGTGAAAAGCTAAACCCCAACCAGTGTCTTGCAGTACTCAGGATATTTGTGTTTAAAGAGACTTGCCTCAGAGACTGTTGACAGACTGAAGGGGGAAAAAAAAGGAACCCTTTGGGTTTTTTTAAATTTTGAACTGGCACTTTGTTCCTACAGCTGGAAAAATCTGGAGTATGAAGGAACTCTCCTCTGTAGAGTGGAGCCAGCAAGCAGTCTGAAATATTTGCGAGTTGACCACCTGGATCCACTTGTTAAGAGGAAGTGGGAGAAAATAAGCAATAGAGTGTCAGGTTGAGTCTCTCCACTGACACCCGTGGACCTGGTTCACAGGGATTACAGGAGAAAATATGAGTGGGTTAACTAGTCTGAAGTTCATGACCAAATCTAAAGCGGCTAGGGTTGTTGAGAATTTGTGACAGGGCTCATGGTTGAATGTTGAGGTGGCCAATGGGCAACCTGGTGAGGCTAAATGAGACAGCCCAAACTGCGTTGACCAGAACCCAACAGCTGGAGATAAAATTTTTGATCCTGTGAACTGGTATAGATGGCTACTGAATTTCTGGTCAGCCTGTCTAGATTTGACTTTGCTTATGGATGCAGACTCACACGGTTTCAGCTGGAATGAAGGTTCTTCATATCAAAGAACATGCATGTATTTTCAGAGCACTCACTGGATTGATGTAAGTGGGCAGAATAGAAATTGAATACCCATAATTGTGGAGATAAAGGCATGAAGTGGCTGGCTTAAAACTTCATAGGTGAGGAAATATGTTCATAGGATTATAGGATTACTGTATAGGTGTCCCCATAACTGCAATTATGAAGTAAATAATATATTTTTATTCTGTACACTTATAGGATATTGTATTTAAATGAGACTAACACTTTTTGGGTTATATGCACTTTAGTTTTATCCTCTTAGTTATGACTATGACTATTATTGCTTTGTTCAAAAATTGTGTATGTCTAAAGAGTTGTGTAAACATGTCAAGTTGATGAAACATACAACTTTCTTCTAGTTCCTAAATGATCGCCCCCCCCCCCAATCATGATCCCAATTCTGCCTTAAAAATCTGGATAGACCACAAGATATACACTGGTACAGAAAGGAACTGGAAACATAGGGAATCCAGGAAAAATGATCCCTTTAGGACTAGTGCCAAGAGTGGAGATACCAGGAGGGTGGGAGAGAAAGGGGGAACCGAATATAAGACTCCACGTATAGGCTCCTCCCTGGGAGATGGATAACAGAAAGTGAGGGAAGGTAGATTTGGGCAGTGTAAGATATGAAAAAATAATAATTTATAAACTATCGAGGGTTAGTGAGGGAGGGCTCAGGGGAGAGGGAGGGTAAAAATGAGGAGTTGATATCAAGGACTCAAGTAGAAAGTAAATGTCTTGAGAATGATGGAATGGCAAAAAATGTATAAATGTGCTTGACACCATGGATGTAGGCATGGATTGTGATAAGAGTTGTATAAGACCACAATAAAATGATAAAGAAATGTTAAACAGACAAGGGGTGGTCTATGATGATTACATAATTTCATGTCAATTTGATAAGTAGGGTGAAGGGGTGTAGTTTAGCCTATAATTCAGGTCACAGCCTAATGTTTCCTCCTGGTGGGTGTGAGAGTTCTGGCACCTTTCTCTCTTCCGACCTGGAAGAGGGCCACACTTTACTTTACCTTTCTGTTGACAAGCCAAATGGAGCCATGCTGATGGAAATCAGAGTACTCGAGGTGTTCCCACCATCACTGAATCCTCAAACTTTTCACCCATTGGCCTGTGACCTTCCTGCACTTTGCATCTTTGCATGTGTTGAGTCTAAAAAGAGATTTACATTCTAGTATTGGGCTTATTGGCTACTATTAGGTAATGGACTGGATCTAGACTGGATTGGGATGTTTTCTTGATATACAATTACCCTTTGATATAAGTGTTCTTGGATTTGTTTCTCTAGTCAACCTGGGCTAACATCGTACGTAAGATAAAGTCTTGCCATCCTTGCTTCTTAGGGTCATTCTGGCCTTACTTCCAACACAGATAGGTGATTCCTTTAAAAAGTTCATGGTACTTAGATATTCTGCTTCATCACCACATTACAATACACTCATTCTTCTTTGGGATTCCTTATTCAAAGTCCAACTTTTATATGCATTTGATGCAATGGAGAATATCATGGTTTGGCCTTAGTCCTGGAAGTAGCATCCTTGCTTTTCAATCCTCTAAAGAGGTCTTGTGTAGCAGACTAACCTAATATAACACATACTTTCCACATCACTGCCCTGGTGGGCATAGGAAACCCACCCTTGCTCTTGGAGAGCTGCTGCTGGATTTGAACCATCAACCCTGTGTGCCACGGTCCCGCACACAACCACTGCACCACCAGGGCACTGTACTATGTATTTTCATTTCTTAACTGCTGCTTCCATGAACATTGAGTGTGGATCCAAATATGACAAAATCGCTGAAAGCTTCAACCTTTTATCTATTTATCATGATAACTATTGGTCAAATTGTAAGGATTTTGGTCTTCTTTACATTGCATTGTCTTTCATACTGAAAGCTGATATCCATGATCTTTATCAACAAGTACTTTAATTCTTCCTGATGTTCAGCAAGTAAGGTTGTGTCATCACATATCAAAAGTTATTAATAAATCTTCTTCCAATCCTTGTCACCTTCTTCTTCATATAATCCAGTTTCTCTGATCATTTGCTCAGCAAACAGACTGAAAAAGTATATGAGAAGATACAACCCTGACATACACCTTTCTTAATGTTAAACCACACAGTAATTCCTCATTCTGTTCATACAGATTCCCCTTGATCCAAGTGTAAGTTCTGAATGAGCACAATGAAGTGTCTGGAATCCCCATTCTTCTCAAGGTTATCCACCATTTATTATAGTCCACATAGACACAGCCTTGACAGAGTCAATGAAGCATAAGTAAACATCTTTCTGGTATTCTCTGCTTTGAGCCTGTGTCCATCTAGCATCAGTACTGATATCCCTTGCTCCATGTCCTCTTCGGAATCCAGCCTGAATCTCTGGAAGTTCCCTGAAAAGCAGTGCTGCAACCATTGTTGGATGATCTTTAGCAAATTTGTGCTTGCATGCGATATCCGTGATATTATTCTATTATTTGAGGATTCTCATGGGTCGTCTTTCTTGGGAATGGGCACAAATATGCATCTCTTCTCATTAGTTGGCCAAGTAGCTGTCTTCTACATTTCCCAGTATACACAGATGATTGTTTCTAGTGCTTCTTCAGGGGTCTGAAGCTTTTCAAGAGGTATTCCAGGATCCTGGTTTTTGGCTAATGCATTCAGTGCAGTTTGCACGTTTTTCCTTCAGTACCATTGGTTCTTGCTTTTATGCTACCTCCTGGAATGGTGAGATGCTGATATGGATATTATACATAATTGTAAAATCGAAGGTGTAAAAGTGCTCTTCGGTTTGGACTGATTTGCTGTCTGAGTGCCATCAAGCCACTGCTGACTCATCAGACCCCTTGTGGTTTCCTGAGCCTGTGACTCTTTAAGGGAATAAAAAGTCACTTTTTCTCCTTGCAGCCGCTGATGGTTCTGGATCGCTGACCACGTGGAACACAACTAACACATAACCACTACCCCATGGGGACTCCTTTGCACTGATGGGATTTGCTAAATTTAAACCATGAAAATTGCCTGAACCCACTCAGATGGTTAAACTGAAGCAGTATAAGATACTTGGTGGATATAAGGAGGTTACTGCTTCGATGAATGACATACTAAAGACTGAAGTGTTGGTGCCAACGCGTTCTCTGTTTAACAGTCCTATCTGGCCTATTGAAACAGTAGATGGTGCTTGGACAGTGATTTTTAAGGCCTAAATAAAGACGTTCCACCTATGGCTTCAGCTACTTCAGACATAGTATTGACAGTGTAGAAAATATGGAATGCTAAAGTAGATATGTGCAGTGATGAATCAAATGTCTTTTTCTCCATGTCATCTCAAAAGAAGTCAGCCAGTTTGCTTTCATGTGGGAAGGATCACAATATAGTTTCACTACATTGTCTCATGGTTATTTAAATTCGCTGGCTTTATGCCTTAGGTTTCCTAGAAGTTTGAACTTGGCCCATGTCTCAAGTGTAGTATTAAGGAACATGGGGATCACCCACTTGTGACATCCCTAAGCAATCCAGAAGATATTATTCTGACTACCTATGCTTAATCCTAAATAGGAAGCCTAGTATTTGGTTGGTCTATTTGGATTTAAGAGGACTCCTATTCCACATATAGTAGTATTTCTACTCGTTATCCAAAAAACTAATTGGAAAAAACTGTGTTTGAGTGAAAGCCTGCACAACAGGCTATGTCTGAGTTACAGAAAAAAATGTCACTCTCCTTGCTTTAGGACATTTATAACCAATTCAAAGATAATTTTGGAGGTGTCTGCTTATAAGGACTAGAGATTCAGGCAAAAACCTGAGCATACTGCTTTATGATGACTATTGGAATATTGGACTGTGGTGTTTCCAGAAGCTTCAAAATGATAAGTACAATTTGAAATGCAATTACTTGCCTGCTATTGGGTATTGAATGAGACTACTCCAGTGACAGGGGGACATGAAATAATCCTGAGACTTGATTTTAGAGAAGCATTCAAATAGGGAACATCCTTCTGGGAGAATGCAGGATAGCAGTCATCATATTTCCAATCAAACAGCCTCCTTTCATATAGGTCCTACCCTGGAACCACCTGAAAATCTTCTAAAGCCTATATTTACATGGCCAGTGCTCTGTGAACAACCTTTTACTGACTAGCAAAAGATTGCTTGGTTCATAGTTCATAGTGGACAGTTTTAGGATATAAGGACAACATTTGATGTAGCACACCGCTACATTAAAACCAGCATATGGAAACTTTGGTTTGTGTTTTTCAACTTTTAAAAATAGTTTAGTTAGCATAATACAAATGTTATACTATTCAATAATGCAATAATATTTACTAAAGTTGTGTAATCATCATTGCACTCAATTTCAAAGCATTTTCTTCTTCCTTGTACGTATTGTTAGCTTTCACTTTCCCCCAACCTCCCCTGCCATGCCCCCAGTTACCATCTTTATAGATTTGCCTATCCTGAATTTCATCTCTTGAAAATCAAAATGGAGACAAATGGCAAAAACAAGAAAGAAACAAAAAATAGCAACAATAGCAAAATAAAAAAGAGAAAGATCTCAATGGAAAAAAAAACAGAAAAATATTAAAACCTGGAAAAAACTAAATGGGTCTAACGGGACACCAAATGATAATATGTTATATTTTAAGCTAACTACATCTGCCACTCACTTTCCAATCTTCTTTTTCTGAAATCTAGGCGACTCATATCCCAAAACTCTACCTGGT
The DNA here is from genome assembly GCA_004026705.1 of Nesogale talazaci. Lineage (NCBI taxonomy): Eukaryota > Metazoa > Chordata > Mammalia > Afrosoricida > Tenrecidae > Nesogale > Nesogale talazaci. Next base: position 28,618 of record PVJH01003701.1, on the reverse strand, counting down.
CAGAGGGGGATTCACTCGTGTTTTCCCATGGGGACCCTGCAAATGGATTTGTGGATTCAATTCTCATCCAAGGATTCCACTTTTGGATTCCACCTTCATCCATAGCTTTCTGCAAACTGGGTATTCAGAATTTAAGCTATGATACCATTCCTATCTCTAGACTTGGATTTTATTATTTGCAATCTTTGGAGCACACAGACTAGTATTCTTCCATGTGGACTTAGTTGATGCTTCACTTCTATATCATCTTTTAAGACAAGGTTTGCTTTCTTTTGTTTTTTGACTCTCACTGACATTTTAATTTCAAATTTCCCCGCAACATCTTGAAAATACAATTACATGACCACTTTGAGACACAATTGTCATCTCATAAAATTCATCTTATTAATTTGCACAAATCAGGGAGTTTGGGATATTCAGTAAATTGTACAGCTTTCATCACAATCCATTTTATTTTCTTTAAATCATTTTTATTGGGTCTCATATAATTCTTATCATGATCAATACATACATCTATTGTATCCAAACCACATTTGGACATTTTTTGCCATCACTCTTGAAACATTCTCCTTCTGCTTAGGCCCTTTGTATCAGCTCCTTATATTTCCTATTTCTCACCACTCCCCCTTCCTCATGAACCCTTACCAATTACAAATTATCATTATTTTGTCATATCGTACACTGTCTGATGTGTCTTGACACCCACTTCCCTGTTGTCCATACTACATATTGGAGGCTATATGTCAATTCCTGCAATCGGTTCTCCCTTTCTATTCCACCTTCTCTCCACCCTCCTAATATTGTCACTCTCACCACTGATCCTGATGGGATCATCTGTTTTGAATTACCCATGTTTCTTGCTCCCATCCTTACCAGTGTACATCCCCTGGATTTATAAGGTAGAATTCAGATCATGATGGTGGGGGAGGAAACATTGAAAAACTAAAGGACAGTTTCATATGTAAGTAATGCTACACTGTACCTTGAGTGGCTCGTCTCCTCCCTTTGACCCTTCTATAAGCGGATGTCAGTTCACTGATGGGTTTTGGGTTCTGAATCTGTACTGCCCCTCATTTGTAATAAGACAAGTTCTTAAGGACCTAGATGGTATTCTTTCTGAACATCAGGCACCATCTGCTTTCTTCTTCATACTTTGATATAGTACCTATCTATATAGTGATCTCTCAATGTCAGTGACCAATGATACCAGTGGCATGATGGCAACTTAAAGATTCCACATCAGTGGAGAGTGTGAACAGGCTGCACCATTTATTTCCTAGATGGCATCTCATGTTAGTACAAGGTGTGAACCAAGTCATATTTAAATTGTGTTTGCCACATTCTTTATGTTTTTGGTGGCATCTTTAAGATATCACCTTAGTAGAAGGTGAGAACCAACTCACACTCTTTTCTTCGCCAAAGTCAGTTTTAAACTCTACTTAAGGGATTGGAGTTCTTCATATCAATTAAAAATAATTTAAATAAGACCTAAATCCTCATAACTCGGTTAGTAGGTAACATCACAATAAATGGGAGAGAGTTTAAAGTTATTTAGAAATTTGTCTTTCTTGGGTTCAAAATCAATGCTCATGGAAGCAGGAAGCAGCAGTCAAGAAATCAAAGGCCCATTGCATTAGATAAATCTGCTGCACAGACCCCTTTAGAGTATTGAAACACTAAATATCCATGGATGTTATTTTGAGGACTAAGGTACACCTGATACAACCAATGGTATTTCCCATTGCATCCTCAACATGTGACAATTGAATAAAGATCAATGCACTTGAAATCGATGCACTTGAAATGTGGTGCTGGGGAAGATGATTGAAAGTACCGTGGATTGCTAAAAAGACAAAAGCTCTGTCTTGGAAGAAGGTTGGCTCAAGTGATCCTTAGAGGCAAGGATGGTAAAACTTTGTCTGACAACTTTGGCTATGTTGTCAGGAGAGATATATTTTGAGAAGGAAAGCATAAGTAGAGGAGCAGAGGCAAAGAGAAAGGTCCTTAGGAAGCTGGATGGACACTGTGGCTGCATGAATGGGCTCCAACAGGGGATCAAAGGTGAGGATGGTGCAAGATGGTGCCTGGTTTCAGTCTGTTGTGCACAAGGTCGCTGTAAGTCAGAACCAATGTGACGCCACCTAACAAGAACGACAAAGAGGGTGTGACTTAAAACACCCTTCTTCAGTTTCTTCTGGGGATATGGTTTGCTAAAAGACAATCACTCATCCTTCAAAACCATTCCTGGGTGTATGAAAGTCATCTGGGACAGAGAGAGAAATGGCAGGACCCTTTGGAAGAGCATGCCCATGATCTCTGTCTTAAGTGGTGGAAATCAGATCCACCAGAGAGTTTGGCTTGGAGGAAACTTCTCAGAGGAGCAGCACAGAGCATATGGGCTACCTTCTTCTCACCTGGAGCAAGAGTTTGGAACTGTGAGACAGAGCAATAGGCAGGCTTTTTGACCCAATAGTCGAAGGCTAAGGGGTCCCATGGCAGAGAGACTGAGGACCTGAGATCCTGGGGAGACGAGGTTTTGCTCTGGACCCATGACTGTGTCCTGACTGTTTACTGATCCTGGTTTATGGTAACCTATTCACTTTCCTAACCCCAACCCACCCCCTGCCTTTAATTGTAAATATTGTCTGCGAGTTCTGGGTGGCCATGCAACAAATTACCAAATCCTGTTTTGAAATAAAGTGATGTGGGAGGTGCGGTGGTTGTCCAACAAGGTAAATAAGCTCTGGGATTGGAAGCATGCCTGACACCTGTCTTGTGGCAGGAGGGAAGCTATGTCCATCTCCATACAAAATGACAGATGCAAAAGGCAGCCTTCACCTTGGAGCACCTCTAACATTGACCTAGGACTCAGCAGACAGTAGTAATTTAGTGGAAAATGTGAAATATCTGCACTGTGAAGTACCCCAGTGGTCAATGAACACTATTTCTTTATATTTTATTTACAGGTCTTTTCTTTCAAAAATATTTTTGGTTTGAGTATAGACCCTTGCTATTATTAAATTTCTTTATATGGATCATGGTTTCTTTTTCCTTCTGGAATTTGATGCATATATTTAAACAACTCAATTGCAAGGCAATTTTATCCTTACTCTCCAGCAAGTCTGACTTCAATGTTCCACATTTATCCACCCTTAGTGCTCTCTCAGGCAATTATTTAAGGAACACTGTTTCAATTTGCTTTATGTTCTTTTTAGATTTTCATTTGCTGTCATGCATTCTTCCAACTTTAAATGTGCCCCCAGTCTAAGAGGACAAACAGCCAGTGTTGCCTAGCTACTTGCTTTATCATTATATTTTAAAACACTCTCTTGGAATTTAAGTAGAATAATCTGTCTAGATAAAAACAAAGGCATATTTCATTCTGCCTCTGCTCTCCATGTAAATAATTGGTTATTCTCTTATCATAAAAAAGAAGAAAATGCAAAGGAAAAGGTATTTTATATTCTCTGTTATGTCCAGGTTGATCTCCCACAGCATTACTCCATCCTGTGGCAACTATGGTGCATTCGCTTCGTAAGAGAAGCAGTGGGCGGGGGTGGGGGTAGTGGGTGCATTGGGCTGCGATCCTCACCAGTAGTTCCACAGTAAACAGCTACAGTGTCAGAAGCCCACAGGGAATCACGATGATTCAGCAGTGACTCAATGGCATTTACAGCAGCACCATTGCAGGATATCAATGATTAAAAATTCACTTGCTACCTAAATTAAGCTTTTTCTGTTTTGTTTTGTTTCTGTCTCCCCCTCCCCCCACCTTTGAATTGGTTTAAAGGTAGACCAGTTTTCTTAGCAATGAAATGCTAAGGCACATGTTCTTGGTACAAATTTCTAATGAGAGAAGCAAAAATTTTTTACATCGGTAAATATCATGATAGGGAAAATTACAAGGAAAATGCTTCTTTGAATAAACTTCTATTACTACCTTCCTGTAAATTCTGAAAATGAAAAGTGCTAAATTTGCCATCCCAGAAAACTAGTTACTTTATGTGATGTATGTACTAATAATGTAGGCAAACATGCATGCATTTTTTGTGCTAAGTTTAAATGTCTATGTCACCTTTGGTTCATGATTCCAATAATTTCAATAGCCAAACAATCACACAAATTTTAATCTTTTGATTATTCTTTAAGACTTTCTATTTATGCAATCTATTTATTTCTTTGTGAAACCATCAGTTTTACACTTTATCCTTTTAACCATATACTTAGCTATCACCAATAAGTCTTGCTTCAAAATAATGTCCAATTTAATCCATGAAACAATCTCTCTGGTCAGAAATGTTTAGTAGCTATGTCAAAAGCTGTAAGATGAAAGTCTCTCTCAAAACACCTCTCATCCAACTTGATATCACAGCATTTCTCAATAAAAATCCACAATTTCTAGCAAGTTTGTCTCTTCATCATCTCTCCAAATATTTTCCCTATGTGCACTTCTTTGATTACTCTTCCTTTCTTTAACTATCAGAAAGGTTTTTTTTTAATTGAGAGTTGTTTTCAAAGTGTTTCAAAAGGCCAAACATTGCTAAAAATTATTATAGGGCAACAGCAATATTTCATTCTTTTCTATGTCATCCAGAACACAGCTTACCACCACTCCCACCTCCAACTCATGCAGTTATTTTCCACATGAATTGTAGATATTTTTCCCTAAATAATGTTCACATTTATATTCTGTGATAATAATTCCTTTTAGAAGACCTAGTACCAGACTGGTTTCTAGGACCTAAAGATTAAAGTTATCCCAAATACCAAATCTTCCAAGATGCTATTCTGTTCCATTTCCCCGAATATCACTCCCCCACTGAGTATATTGCCAGAGATTGCTAGGTCCTACAATTTGCTAAAATGTCCCACAAAAATTCATGAAATTTTCAAGACATGTTTGTGGGTACTGTTAAATTCAATAGCTGAAGGTCAGACAGAAGCAAACCAACTGCATGTTTCATTGCAACTCAAAATGTATGAAAGTCTAACAGGTCTTCTTACCTCGACCAAAAGTCAATTAGGGTACAGAAGAAGAACTTTGATGGAAGTGTGTTTTATGTCTTTTAGCAGATCAAATCCCAAGGAAATGAAGAATGTCACACCCTCTAGTAAATAAGAGAGTAACGCATCCTAATCATGTCCATTTGTATAGCAGAAAATACCTTCCAGAATGGGATCATAGCCATAGATATAGATTCCAGAATTATAGTACATCTTAAAAGGATTTATAACTAATGGGCCAAATTAGTCCACCACACTTATATTTCTAATTAAAAGTATTTTCTATGTTATCTCTGATTGTCTCTCCTGGTAAGCGATACCTTAAACCATGCCCCTTCCATGCTTCTCTTGATCACAGCTCCTTTATATGAACCCATGATGCAACATGTGTCTTTCTTTGACCTATTTGGACCTGGGTTTGTATTTCTAAAAAATGATTCTTTAGGATGCAATATTGGGAGTGATCAATCCATGCATTACCTGAATAAGCAAATGACTGCAACTCATTTTGGGATGTACAAAAACAGTAAACTGTTGCTATTTGCGAAGTTTGGCAGGGGGAGCCCATGCAGTCTGGCCACTGCCTGTATTGGTTAGCAAGTCCTCCTTGTAATTAGCAAGGAGGACCTTCCCTGTGGAGCAACCTCTGGGGGAGCAGACACAGCCTCTGCAATAAGAAGGTGTGGATGGCGACCACAGAGCATAAAGAATTCCTCCTAGTGGAGACCTCACAGAATTTAAGGAGGTCGAAGCCCCCCATGTGACATCACTGAGTGTCCTATTTGAATGTTTTCTGATGGGTGAGAAGGAACATTAATTTCCTGGAAATGTAAGCATAAACCTATACCTATAATGAGACCTCTCTCAAGCTTGGCCCTTCCAATAGGGCTGTTGCCTTTGGCCTTGGTAAGAGGCACAAGATCCCTGTATCTTGCTCATTATTGCTTTTAATCTTGCTATGAATATACCTTTTCTAATTAAATTTAGCTGCTCCTTCTCTCCCTCAGGAGACCCGTAGCTGAAAATAATCCAGCTCCTCTCAGTACAGAAAACCACCTGAGAAGCAAGGCGGCCAAGTGTAGGTCTAAGCCGGCAAGCTGTTGCTTCCTACAAAAGTCCTGTAGAAACCTTTTCTACTTTGTGCTCTGGGGATGTGTTTGGGGTTGGGTTTGATCAGTGCTGTCCTCCTGGGCATTAATACACCATAAAACTCTCACTGTTTGTCTCTCTCCACCAGTACTTTATTTGTGGCTCGTAGCCCAAACTACCTTTTGGGAGAATAGGCTCTTTTTGTTTATTCTTTTCTACTATTAAAGCAGCCGTTATAGTTATGTTGCTTCTGTGTTGTTATAGCTATATTGTTATTATAGCATGCTATTCATTTCAATGATTTGTCTCTAACACAATAGAGAAAATAAAGAATGCTCTGTAGAACGGGACTATTTTTGGTCCTACCTGTCTTGAAACCAGTTTGGTGCTGATTCAAATAGTCAGCTAAAATCACAACACTTTTAAATTTTATTTATTTTTCTAAAACTGGAATTAATGCCTTTGTCATTGAGTTTTCATTGACTCTATTTTTGTAATCACTGTTAATTGCTTTTTCCAAAAGCTCTAAAAGTTTTGAAACACGTCTGTCTAAAATATGTCTCAAATGATCCATCATATCATTTCTCTTTCTCAGAATTACCGCTCCCAAGTCTTCATTTTTCTCCTTCCCATCTGTACAGGCTGCTTTTGGGACCACACGACTGCCACCAGATGGATGCTTTCTTTGATAGACTGCTTTCTTGCCAAATAATATTCTCATTTGTAGTTCACACTTTCCAAGAAACTCCAAAAAAAGAATACATATAGTGCAAAGTTTTGACTCCATGCATGTTTAGGATTTGCTTTATTTTAATGTTAAATTTGATTGATGATCATGTACAGAATTATAGTTTGAAAATAATTTGACTAATAATTTCCTTATTCTAGATTTCTCTTTGACCATGAACATGAAGTGATCTTTGGACTATTAAACTTCTCTGTGATCTATTTTTTCTCTGTAGAGTAATAAAAAAATTATTAAAACTGTATCCTAATTCTGGATTCCAATAGGTATATGCCTATTTTTCATTTATTTGTTGTTAAAGGCAGTGTACCACCAAATATGAGACTGTGGTAATTTGGATCTAGGTGTGAATTAGTCCAGGTAGACTAGAGGAATTTCAGAGACAGAGACACGCATATGGATACAAGGAATGGGTTTATATTCAAGAGGAACAGGACATTGAGAAAAACATCCCAGCCCAGTCCAGCTCAAAATCACAAGTCTGATATTAACCCATATGGCCGAAATCAGTCCATAAAGTCTTCCTCTGACTCACGAAGTCACAGGTCAGTGGCTACAGAGTCCCGGCACCGACAGAGTTCTCCCCATGGCTCCTCGCTTCCAGGGCTCAGGGTCCATCAACAGCATCCCGTGGTGGCAGAAGCAACTCATCGCTGGCAGAGGTCTCCATATGGCTGCCCAGCCTCAGAGGTCCGCCTCCATCAGGGCAAAGCCGTGTGGTCTCTCCACCGGCTACTCCAGCCTCCCAGACGCCGCCATTCTGCATTGCCTGTGGTTAATCATCTCTGAAACTAACTCCCTACAACTGTAGAAGATAGCTTCTCGTCTTCACGAGGGAAATATCGTGAGATTTCCCAGGAGTCTCAGGTGAAAGCCATGCCCACACAGAGGCCTCATCGGCTACTCAATGGCTACCTCCAGATTAACAGGCTAGACTCCATCCCCACATTTCAATCATAAAATTAACATAAGCACATGACTGCCACAAGGTGAATGTTTTTTCATTAGTTCTGAGACTGTTCTTTCCTCTCTTCTGTCTGTCATCACTACACATTTTGCAATTTGCCCTCTCAGTGAAATGTTCAACTCTTGATTGATTATTCAATGTGTCATATTTGTTTTATATTTTGCAAATGTAATTTAATTTGAAGATTTCCTTTGATTTTCAAAAACAATGAATTGCTTTTATCTATGTTGTTTTAAAGTTTCCAAAATTCTTATTACTTTATAATCTGCTGATTCCAAGTTTGCTTTTCTTACAGCAAAGATATAATAATATCTATATTGCTTGGCAACTGTCATTGCTTTCTCTAGCTTTTAATTTTAAAAAATGTCTTCTTTTATGTTTGAGGATTTAAAAATTATGTTATGATTCTTTTTTTGTTGTTGTTGGGCATCACTGCCTCTGGTGGTCATGGAAGCTACCCAGTGCTGCTCCCGAGAGCTGCCGCTGGATTTGAACCACCAAGACCGCGGGCCGCAGTCCTGCGCTCAACCACTTATGCCACCAGGGCTCAGCCCTATTTTATGATTCTTTAATATCCATTTATATTTATTATTTCTCCAAATTTCCATAATAATGAAAATACTGTACATCTAGGAACTCTGTTTTGTAAGAGACCAATACAATGAAAAATAAATAAGAATATTGCTCAAGGTTTTAAAAGCTGAGATGAGGGCTGGATTCCAGTTATTGTGAAATAGCTTTTATTGGACTAACACTCACACAAGTAACAATATTCATCTCATCTAAAGTTAAAATGTTCGAAAACACCGAAGAGCAACAAAAACACAGCAAAGCCTGCAAAATCAATCCCTGAAGCAAGGAAAACACAATGGTAATTAATTTACCCACAGGAACTAGAGTTCAAGAAGAAATCCAGGTTTTTGTTGATCTGAATTTTTATCAGTTTTACTGGCACATAATCCACACATCATATATTTAAATAGTTCAATCATATCAAGAAAAGTTGTACAAACATTATCACAATCAATTTGAGAACATTTTTTTCTTCCTTGTATTCATTGGAACTGGCTCCCTTTGTACCACTGTCCCATGCTATATGCCCTCAAATCCAGTCATCTCATTACTGTCTGTATAGACTTATCTATCCAGGATTTCATATATGGAAAAACATACAAAAATAAAATTAACAGCAATAACAAAAAATAACAGAAAAATCAATCAAAATGAAAAAGATCTTCAAAACTAGAACAAATTTCAAATGGATCAAAAGGGACATCAAATGATAAGGTTTTAAATTCCAACCTAACAACATCTACTACAACATCTGTTTTCTAATATACTCTGCATAATATAGCAAGCCTATTCCCATCTCTGGTTCATAGTCAATGGAATTCAGTCATCAAAGGCTTAAGTCACGTGTGTTTCCCTTCATTTTTTTTAACTAAAGCAACTTTAAAATGGATTAAAAGGGATACCACACAGTATGTTACTACATTTGACATAACTACATCTGCCATAATTGACTTTACAATGATCCCTGAATTTACAAGTGATCAGAGAGACGTTAACTGTGCTGTGAGAAGCCTGCAAATAAATGTTGGGCTTCCCCTGCCATCCCTAATCTTCCGAAAACCCTGTGTTCACAATTTAAATACTGCTATCAATCTCTTTGCATTTGAATTATATTATTTAAAGTCCTTGGATTACACAAGCTGGTATGATCCTTCCATATGTACTTAGTTGACAGCTGCAGTTCAAGTATGCTAAAGTAATTAGTAATAGATGGACAAAATTCTAGAGAAAAAGAACCACATAGGAGAACTAGAAAAAGTTCATATAAAATCTCCTCTAATTCTTTACTAATACACAACCTGTGCTGTGCAGAAAAACCTCACTATGTCAAAATAAATTCAATAACTCTAAAACTAATAAATATGAGTAGAGATTTTCAGCCACATATTACCACAAAATGAATATAATTTTCATTTTAAGTTCTGCTAAATTCAAATTTTCTGTCATAATTCTAGATGGAACACTCTATGATTAGGAAAGTATCTGACATCTAATTACAAAATCAAAATGGACATGCCCTAACATAGAATAATATAACGCCTCCATAAACTGAAGGATTCTCACCAGCATTTAAATGCCTACTGAACAAAGTGTAATACTGTCTCCAGAGAAAAATATAAGAATCCAGAGGATTTATATGCCCCTGGCAATGTACAATAAATAATAAAGCAACTTGCAAATATGTAAAATCATAGATTCTTTGGCTATGCCTCTACTGTAAATTTCTTGTTTCTAATATTCTAAGACAAGCCCTGGTGGCAGAGTTGGGCTAGGTCATACGTGTAGCATATACATGGCTTATATGTTGGAATTCAATCTCCAAGATAAGTATTTCAAAACCACCAGCCTTCCACCAGAAGGAAGGCAGGGCTTTCTTCTCCTGTAAATTGTTATAGTCTAGGAAACTCACAGGGGCAGTTGACATTGATTTGATGTCACTGAATATTTAGTTCTGATTTTCTAATACTTTTCTATCAATGTCTTAACCATAAACTGGTATCCTCACATATTCTTATCTAGGACCACTTGTCCTTCAGTGAAGGAGAATGGAGGAGGGCATATTCATAGCCCTAGCCATTAGAAAGAGGCCTTTTCTCATTGTTATTAAATAATACTATTGATTGCTATGTCAGAGTAATTCTATAATATGAAAACATCCTAGTCCAGGCCAGGTCAAGTTCCTTAGTCCAAAATATACCCCAAAGTTTGATATTAGTCCATAAATTCCTCCTTAGACTCATGCAGCATATGCAATGATGCTGGATGAAGGAAGATCACAGGACTGTGGGTGATAAGTCTTGTGGGTTGACTGGCAGTGTAAGTACCTCAGCATTGGTGTGAGTCTCTGTGTGGCTTCACCAGCTCTCTTGGTGTCTCAACAGCAGGAAAGTAAAATAGGGAGAGGGGCTTTTCACAGGTTTCAGCAAGTCTCTGTGTGGCATGTCTAGAAAAAGACAATGGTATATGTAGAGAAAGTTCTGAGACTCCTCTGAGAAGGCCATGTCTACAAGAAGGCATTATCAGGCTGTGACCTGATTGATAGGCTAGACTTCACCTCTTCACTCTTAATACCCTCAAGTTGACATGATATTTTGTAACTACGACAAATCTCATTTTGTTTTGCAACCACATGTTAGGTCAACCCATTGGCTTTACCTCTTCTTTAGCTATTCTTATGAAAATTAATCTTTGAAAAATATAGTCTCAATATGAATAGGTGATGTGTTTAGAAAACATTGTGCATAACCATCAATCAATGGTCTTTCCTGAAGTCAGAATACTGTTATCAATATTAACTTCCAGTTAACTCCAAAAATATTTTTTATAAAGCATATTAATAATTTCATAAGACAAAATAAATAGTGGTGACTGAGTTGGATAATTTCAGAGTATTTGAAAACAATAAAACAAATGAACTGGAAAGCTAGAACTGAAAAAATGAAATGGGTAGTACAAAATTTTAAATGGGTTATTAAATAATTTTTACAGAATAATGGACACAATTGAGAAAAATAAGGATAAGTGATTGTGACAAAATAGGTTAATGAGTACTTGCATTGCTCTAACAGGTACTTACATTGTGGCTTTGGATAGCTGGTTATTGGTAGAGGTCGAAGAGAATCTTGTAACCAAGCAGGTTGAGTAATTGGCATGTAAAGGATAGGTCAGTGGTTCAAGTTCATCAGTCACTTAACAGAAGAAAGATAAAGTGAGATGCTTCTGTAAATATTTGCAACCATGGGAATACTATGAAGAAGCTCTACATTGTCATATAGGACCATTATAAGTACAAAACATTTTGACAGTAGTGGGTTAATAATAAAAGGATAGATCAGGGTAAAACGAGTGTTGACAGTTGTGGTGCAATGCACTTATTTATTCATGGTGTTTGTAGCTCCAGTTAAATAACCAAATGAGAGCATATAAATAAGGTAAAGAGGAATCCAAGTCCAGAATTGATCTAAGTAGGCAGAGAATGGAACTGTAGCGGTTACATAATCGCCTGTCTGGATTTATTTCTCTAGTCAACCTAGACTAACACAGAAACATTACCCAGTCATGTCTTCCAACTATGATTGAACCCATCATTGCAATCACTGTGCTCATCCATCTTGTTGAAGGTCTTCCTCTTTTTCTGCCACTATACATTACCAAACATGATGTCCTTCTCCAGGAACTGGTCTCTTCTAACATCATATGCAATGTTCCTGAAACCAAGTCTAACCATTCTTGCCTGTAACGAACATTCTGTTTAGACTTCTTTCCAAACTTCTTCTTATGGTACTTTCAATATTCTTTTCCAGTTCCATAATCCACACACATCAATTCTTCTTCATTATCAATGACCATACTTTTATGTCTATGAAGTGCTTAAAAATATCAAGGCATTGGTATGCACAATTTAGTCTTCAATGTAACTTTGAACATTTGGACATTGTAAAGAAGTCTGGTATAGCTTATTTAGTTAATTCAACAGATCTTTTGATCGCTTCACACCTGTTTCCACGAGCATTAATTGTAGTACCAAGCAAGACAAAATCCTTGGCAACTTTATTCTTTTCTCACTTAATCATCATGCTTCCTCCTTGTCCTGTTGTGAGGATTTTGGTCTCTTTCATATTGAGTTATAATCAATACTGAATGCCATAAATTTTCATCTTCATCTGCAAGTATTTCAATTTTTGTGTTTTTGGCAAAAGATATTTTCTGTGAATAAGTCATTGATCTTGCAAAATTCTATCATGAAGTCTCGAGCTTTATTTCTATCACCAAGACCTTTTCAACTACAGTTCCTTCATATTTGTTTCCAACTTTTGAATTCCAATCACCAATAACTATCTGCAACTTGATTACATGTATGATCAATTTGAGACTGAATACTTTAGAATCCTTCAAATTCTTAATCAGTAGCTATTGTGGTTAGGTCAGAAATAAGAATAATGTTTGAATTTATTGGGCTACCTTGAGTGAAGTTTGATGGAATCCTATCACAAAACCATTGTACATTTAAGATCTTGAAATATCCCTTTTAACCATGAACGTAATGCCATTCCTCCTGACTGCTTCATGCCCAACGCATAAACCATTTGATTTTCTGATTCAAAATCTCAGTTATCAATCCATTTCAGCTCACTACTGAATGCCTAGAATGTTGATTTTAATACATTCCCTTTCATTTTTGACAACTTGCAATTTTCTTAGATATATACTCCATACATTCCAACTCTCAATTAGGAATTGTTGAAGACAATTGTTTATTCTCATTTTGATTCATGCCCCATTATCAAATGAAGGCCCCGTAGGTTTCTCTCCCACAGACTTTCCTCTATCCAGGCTGTGCTTGTGGTGATTCTTCTTTGAGAAATCAGCCCTTCTTCGGTCATGGCTTGAGTGTCTTCTGACTCATGGAGCACATCTCTCACATTCTGACCCAGTTTTGCCTCTTTTATGGTTGCTACAAGCTGAGAACTCACTTGAGTTCTGTGTCTTTTAGTAAGCTTTTTAGGATCCAACAGTATATTGATTCTATTATCAAGCATTTTAGTGGCTAATTCCTCAGAAATGGAAGGCTAATTCCTTCTTTACAATCTGCTCAGTGTGGAAATTGTGCCCAATCTTGTTCACTTTGGGTGACACTGGGGGATTTGAAAAAAATGTGTAACAAAGCTTCTGGCATCACAGCAACAAATGAGTCTTCACAGTATAATTAACTGACATCCAAGTGGTAGTAGATATGATGACTGACTTTTGTGGTTCCTAAAAACAAAATTTTGGTAGATTTTTCCCAAAGGAAATGAGATAATCAAGGAGTTTATTATGAAGTAGTTTTAAGGAAACTGAAAAACACATTGGTGTGAAAGAAAACCAAAACATGAAATTGCACTGGAAATTGCTTTCCATCATGACAATTGCTTGCTTGTTTTTTGGGGGGGCGGGGCAGGGGAATTTATCAAGTAAAGATGCAGGTCCCCACGTGTCTGTTAATTTGTGTTCTGTAGTAACTGTGTATTGCTGTGGTGCTGGAAGCTATGTCATTGGTATTCCCAATGCCAACAGAGTCACCTAAAATGAAGATGTTTAAGCAAACCTTCCAGGGTAAGGACAGATAATTAAGAATTTGGCAATTTGGCTACTCAATTCAGAAAAAGATAGCTGTTGAAAACCTTATGCATAATGTAGAAACATGGTCAGATACTGAAGGTCTAATGAATGGAGGCAGAATACGCTCCAAAATGGTGCCCTAGCGTGGGTCTCTTGGGTCAGAGGACATCCTAAATATGATAGAGGACAACCTGCTTTCTCAGAATGGTGCTCCCAGGTGTGATGTGAGTCCAGTAGAGCCTGTGAGAGAGGAGCCCTCAGGATCTCATTTGTTGTTGAGAACAACTAAAAGGAAGGAGAGACTGCTGCAAAAAGCTCCTAATGACCAGATAGTAAAATGTGCATAGTATAAATCTAGGAAATTTAGAAGCGGAAAATGAAATGGAGGGCAAAGAGATCAGTATCTACACTTCATGGTGTTAAAATGAACTGGAATCATATATTTTTAAATAGCAAATCATATTATTTACTATGTCAGGAATAACATAATCAAGGGAAATGTTGCTTCATGCATTGTCAAAAAGCTCATTGCAAAATCAATCTTGAAGTACAATGCTATCCATTATAGGATTACATCTATCAGCCTTCAAGGAAATCCAATCAAAACAACTATTATTCAAATTTATGCACCAAACACAAAAGATAATGATGAAGAAACTGAAGAATTCTACCAATGTCTTAAGTTTGAAATCAATCAAATATGTGCTCAAGATGCATTGATAATTACTGGCAATTGGAATGCAACTATTGGAAACAAACCATTGGAACAGTGTTGGAAAATTTGGCCTGGATGATAACAATAAAAGTAATAGCAATAAAGACTAATGATTTAGTCTTCGCAAATACCTTTTCTCAGCAACACAAAAGGCAACTCAACAGGAGCACTTCGCTAGCTGCCATAGGTAGAAGTCAAGTTAACAACATATGCGAGAAGAGATGAGGTAGAAGATCAATGTCAACAGCCAAAATCAAGCCAAGGGCTGATTATAGAAAAGACCATCAATTGCTCTTTGGTAAGTTCTGTTAAAGCTGACTAATATTAAAACAAGTTCATGATAGCCAAACTGCAACCTGGAGGATATCCCATCTAAAGTTTGTACACATCTCAAGAGCACATCTGATACATTGAACACTAATGCATTGACAGAAGATCTGATGAGCAGTGGAATAGCATGAAGAAAGAAGAAGGTCACTAAAAAGACAAGAAATAAAGAAAAGACCACAGTGGATGGCAGAAAAAAACCCCAAAACATACTATTAATAGTAGAGTAGCTAAGGTATGTAGAAGAATAGATGATATGAAGGAGATTTAAAGAAAATTTCAAATAGAAGTTGAGAAGACAAAGTAAAATATTACAAGGAAACATATTGTTGTAGCTACCTAGTTTCCTGTCAAGTTGAAGGCATATAAAAGTGAAGGAGTGGTACTCAGTCTGTCAATCAGGTCACAGCCTGATGGCGTCTACTTGGGAGCATAGTCTCTCATCAGAGGGCTCTGAATACCTCTTCCTGTCTGCCTACACCATCTTGCTGGATGACCCTGGTTTCTGGTGTGCCCTATAGATGGTGTTTATTGCCACTGGAGCCATAAGACTTTGAACCCACTAGCTTGTGATATCCCCACATCATTGCATGTGGCTGTCTGTGTCTGAAGAGGAGCTTTTGGACTAGTATTAGACTTACGGACTTGGGCTATACTGGGCTACGATGTTTTCTTGATATGTAATTACTTCTTGATATAAAGCTCTGTTTTACACATATAGGATTGCCAATAGATTTGTTTCTCTAGTCAACCTAGTCTCCCACAGGCACAGAGACCTAAAACTGGGAGACTCAAAATGAAGAATTCACTACACATATCTTTCACTGTAAGAACCTAATGAAAAGTTCAACTCTTGAGTTGCATTCTTAAACTATACTATGAGGAAAATATTGGGCAATATAGTAAACCTTAAAAAAGAATATGGAAAGAATACACTGTAGCAAAAATAAGATATCCATGTTCAAATGTTTCAAGAGGTAGCATCTGAGCCAAAAACCAATGGTCATGAAGAAAGACATTCAAGTTGCACTGAAAGCATTATCCAAAAGCATGGCTTCAGAAATTGATGGGATGCCAATTAATAAGTTGCAATAAGCTGATGAAGTACTCAAAGTGCTCACTTTCTATACCAGAATATTGAGAAGAGAGCAACATGGCCAACTGCTTGGAAGAAATCACCATTCTAAAGAAAGGTGACTCCATAAAATGCTCAAATTATAGATCAATACCATTGATATAAACTGAAAGCAAAATTTTGCTGAAGCTAAAAATGGTTGCAGCAGTACATTGACAGAGTTACCCAAGCTGGATTTTGAAAATGACATGGATCAAGGGATATCATTACTAATGTCAGATGAATCTTGGCTGAAAGAAGAAACACCATATGGATGTTTACTTGTATTTTATTGACTATGAGAAGGCATTCAACTGTATGGATAAATAACCGACTATGGATAACCTTGATATGAATGTTAATTCTAGAATGCTTAGCTGTATTCATTCAGAACTCATACATGGATTAAGAAGCAGTTGGAGGAGCACAAGGAATACTGCATGGATTAAAATCAGGAATGGTTTGTGACAGAGTTGTGCCCCCTCACCATACTTATTCAATTTGTATGCTGAGTAAATCATCAGAGATGCTGGATTGTGTGAAGAACAATATGGTACCAGAATTGGAGAAAGACTTAATATTTTGTGATGTACAAATGACACAATCTGACATGCACGAGAACTCTTTAGAGCAGAGGTTCCCAAACTTATATGGTCTATTGTTCTCTTAAAAAAATTCCTCATGACCTCCCTAGCAATGAAAACCTTTTGTACTCTAGCCCAAAATCCAGGATAAAGTGTAGGTGTCTGCTCTTACAATACCCTTAGATCATTCCACACACCACCAGTGTGCGGTGGCACCCGCTTTGGGAAACTATGCTTTAGAGCATTGAAAAGTAAGGTTGTTACTTTGAGGATAAAGATGTACCTGACTCAAGTCATGGTATTTTCCATTGCCTGCTGTCCATGTGAAATTTAGACATGGAATAAGGGTGACCAAAAAAGAACCTGTGCATTAATTTGATGGTGATGTGGGAGAATGATATTGGAATTTCCATGGACTATTAAAAGGAAGAAACCCCAGAGTGTTACTTAGAGGCAATGATGGCAAGACTGTCTTATATACTTTGGACATGTTGTCAAAAGAGACCAGGTCCCAAGAAGGACATCAGGCTTGGTAAAATAGAGGGGCAGTGAAAAATTGGAAGACCTTCTATGAGAAGAAGTGGCAGAAGAAGAGACTTCAAGAATGGTCTGTATGATAGAAACAGTTGTGAGGATGGCTCAGAATAAGGCCCTGCTCATTTTGCTGTGCATAGGGTTGTTCCAGATTGAAACAGCCAAGGACACCCAGCAAGAACAACAATGTCCCAGAAGGTAGAAGACTAAGAAAAGAAGTAGAAATGCAGTCTTTAAAATTATCCCCAATTTGATAATTAATATTAACCTAGTAATGCAAGCTATTTAGCCATTCATAAGAAAACCATACCCAAATATTCCTTAGTCAGACTGCTGATATCCAGATGTAAAAGGACAAACATTTAAAAATATCCAGAGAATGTAGAAGACAGGAATTTAAAAAATGAGTTGATTTTTATTTTTTTAATGGAAATCAGATATGGTATCTTATAAAGCATAATTGAAAAGAAAGTAAAAATATAGCAATAAAAATTTTTATATGCATTTAAATATATTTCCAAAGTAGTGCTGAAATATAAATGCTTTCTCCATTAACAAAGGCTGTGGAATTTTGTTTGTTGTAGAGAAAATTGTTTTGGGTGAACAGAAATGATGCCCAATGAGATGCAGGCATATAAAAATGAAGAATAAATCTTTCCAAAACCCAGACTCAATGGCATTGAATCAATGCCAACCTATACTGATTCTATAGGACATGTTAAAACTGCCCCTATGAGTTTCTGAAACTGTAGCACTTTGTGGGAGTAGAAACTTCCATCTTTCTCCTGAGGATAAGTTGATGATTTCAAACTGCTGACCTTTATGCTAGTAACTCAAAGCTTAACCACTAAGTCACCAAGGCTCCTACAATATGTCTAAGTAAATATAAAACAGTATTTTCTGCTATTTCCTTGAATCTCAGAAAAGTCAATGGATTGCCTAAAGTAAAAAAATAGCAATTTATTATGAGGTTTGTAACAGAAGTAGAAGGAAAGTAATTGCAACAGAGGTAGAAGGAAAGTAAAGGATAATCACATAAATGATAAGGCCTGGTTTTAATAGAAGTGCATTTTTACTGTTGACATGAAGTATTTATGAAGTACACTATTAGTTTGAAGTAGAATGTCAAAGACTTGTGCTGGAATCCCTAGAGCAAGGCCTACGTAAAATAAAATTAAAATATTCAAAATGACAATATGGGAGCTAGAACATATGTTTGGTAATCAATCATTCCTTCTAGAAAGGAAGAACAAAGAAACAAGGACTTAGGGTACAAGATGACAACAGCAAAAACCACAGAGCAAGACGGTAAATTAATCACTTCCAATCAAAAGACAGAAGAAGACTAACTGTATTAGACATAGCATGATACATATTAGTGTTTTTAAAGGAGACATTTAAATATCGACAAGCTGATAAAACCTTAGGCAAGCAACAAAAGTATGTGGTGCTGTACTCCAATCAGACATAGTAGACCCAAAACAAAGAAGCTTATCAGAAATAGCTATTTCATAAGATAAAGAGCTCAATGATTCATGAAGATATAAAAATTCTATATGAGCACCCACCTAACAACTGGCCAAAATGGAAAGATAGATGAAAACTTTAGCATTCCTTTCCCAGTAATTCATAGAGGATCCATAGGTTCATAATTAGTAGAAATAAGGAAGATTGGTACAGCTATGTTTTTTCTTACATTTCTTAAAAGTCGATTGAGTAAAGTAAAATAAAAGCCATTATGAGAGTCTCACAAAAGCAGGAAAATAAAGGATAACAACCAGTTAAAGATAAGAGTGATCAGCAGATCCAACTGATATTTGTGGGGTATGAAACCAAACTCACTGTGTTGGTCGGGTAGACTAGAGAAACCAATCCATGGACACTCGTGTATAAGAAAGAGCTTTATGTCACATTGTATCTTTAAATAAAACAACTCTTTGGTTAAAAAGAAAAAGGACGTTATATACAAGAGCAGTTGAATATTGAGAAAACATCCCAGTGCAGTTCAGATCAAGTCTAGAGGTCAGGTATTAGCCTGTATGTCCAATAACAATCCATAGTCTTCTTCAGACTCATAAAACACATGTAATGACATCAAATCCAGGGAGATCTCAAGTCAGAGGGTGGGAAGTCTTATGGATTCAGTGGTGGTGGAAGCAACGCAGTGCTGGCAGGGTCTCTCCGTGTTGCTTCTCCAGCTCCAGAGTGTGGTTCCACCAGCCTTTGTCCATGTAATTTTCCACAGGAATGTCTCACAGAGAGTCAGCGTGTGTCCCACCTCCAATAAGCTATCTCCTTAGTGCCTCCAAATGAGACCATCAAGCTGCACTCTGATTCACAGGCTATACTGCACCGCATTCACTTGCAATCCTCAAATTGACACCAGATTATGTAACTACCGCACTCACTTAGTATTCGAATATCATTGTACAAAATGAATTTTTAGAATGGGAAAGTATAATCACATGTCAATTAAGGTCCAAAATGACTTCTGAGAAGTAGGATATGATTTGAATATTGTTGGAACATCATATTACTTATAGAGATTATCCCTACATTATGAATAATTTCCATTTCTAAACTATCTTTACACTGAATTTGTAGGATGCTGGAATGTTGGCTTTCTGGGATGGTTTTCCACTTTTCTTGCCTCTCAATGTTGAAACAATTCACTTGGCAGAAGCACTTTTGTTAATCCAAGTAACTTTTATGCGAGAAGTCAACATTCCAGCATCCTACAAATTCAGTGTTAAGATAGTTTAGAAATGGAAATTATGGAATAATTGAAATAATGGAGGTTTCAGATAACACAATCTCAGATAGTCCACAGTACCCCTGTACAAGACCACACCAGGAGGGTGTAAAATTTTGAGCTCCTTCAGGAGTTCAATAAACCACGTGGGAAATTACCAGAAAAGGCAGGACAAGGAACCAAAAGAGGAGCACAGGAACCAAAAGAAAGCAAGAGAGAGGGGAGAAAGAGGGACCCAGCCTTCTAATCTGCTTTTTATCCTCTCCTACCTGCACAGTATGCCCTCCTCCCTGCACAGGGTTGGGGGCGGGGAGGGTTGTGATGGGTGTGGTGTATGTTGAGAGTTATTGGCTATGTATGCATGACATGGTTTGGGTGATTTCTAGTGGGTAAAGCCAGGTGACCCTAGGCTGAGTATATGCAGGTGACTTTAATCTGTGTATATCCAGCTTTGGATCTCCCCCATAGGTTTTTAATGTGTACCTGATTTCTTTCAATCCCCTTTATTGTGGCAAAGCCCACTCATTTTCATTTAACATAGGCATTTAGTGGAGATAATCCCTGTTACCCCTAATCTTCTTGTCTGTCAAGAGCATCTAGGTGCAGTTTTTAGCGAGTTTTGAATACTTATCTTAGTATATAGTATATAGTGTATGCATGAAAATCATGAAGGAAGCACTTTCAATGGCATCTTTAAAATAATGATACCTGGGTAAGAATGGTTTTGTGTGCTTCACAAAGTAGTCCCAATTTTTTATTATGATTTTAAGAGAGGTCTTCAAAAAGTTCCTGGAAAATATAAACTGAATGGATTTCTAATTTTCTTTGCAACAGATTAACTTATACTAACTTGCTATGACATGCTCTGAACAAAATTGAGTTTGAGGGACAGAGACAGGTAAGATTTTTAAAAAGACCTCATATCAGAGACACATTAATTTGGATAAAATTTAATAAGAAAAAATACTAAATTTATGGTGAAGCTTGAGTGAGATAAGGGATAGTAACAAAAGTTTATGGTGCTCCAAAGAGAACAATGGTTTATAAGGGAATGATTCATTTTCAGAAAGCACAAAGCAATGGTGGTAATGAAGCCCACAGTGGCAGACCATCCACTCGAAATTTTTGAGGAAAAAAAATTAATCTTGGTCATTCTCCAAATGAAGAGTTTCCAGATTAACAGTAGAAGCAATAGCCAACACCAGAGACCTCTCTATTGATTCCGTTTACACAATTCTCCATGAAAGATGAAAGTTGGGCAAACCTTCTGCTCCATGGGTTGCCAAACCTTTTTTGTCCCCCTCTGCTGCACACAACAACAGAGTTTTCAGTGGAAACGTTTATGTAAGTTGGCTCAAAACCTGAAGCATTTATTGGAATAATTGTAACAAGATGAAACATAAGTTTAGCAGTTTGATCCTTTAGACAAAGCATAATCAAAACAATGGTTACCAAGAGGTGGACGTGATCTAGTCAAAGCAAAGGGCTGCCAGATATGTTTGACTGTCATGATCGCAGTGTTAGGGTGTGCTTACAGCCTTTTTTACTTGCTGAATTTATAAGGGACGAAAAATGATTACATCTAATTATCATAGGACTATTCTGAGAGGGAGTTAGTCAAAATATTAGCAGAAAACACATGCAGGAAAGCTTCTAGAGAGTTCTTCTCCATCCCGACAGCAGTCCTGCTCACGTTGCTTCGTGTGGGTGTCTCAGTGAGAAATCAGGAAGTATCATCCCTCTTATAGTTATAGACAGGTTCCCAGACTTCTCTTTATTTCCTAACCTTGAAAATCTCTAAAGTGTACTCACTTCTTTGCATATTATTAATAATGAGATGTCATTATAATTTCTGGGGCCCTTTCTTTAGGCATATATTATTAAATGGCTAGTGTTTTCATTTATAAAACAGCTTTGTCCTTGGTAGATATTATATTTAGAAATAAAATTTATGTTTTCATTTTTTAAAATTTCAGTTCCATTTTTCCACAAACATTTTGAAGACTTGCATGTCTCTTGAGCTTTTCATACAATAGGTTTTATGGGAGTTGACACCAGGAGTGCATTTTGCACTGAGCATAGTCAGAAAAGATGCCATACAGTACATGACTATTGGCATTTTTAGAAAGGCTTTTTTTCAGGTCCACCATTTCTTGCTCATATGAAACCTGGTGGTGCACTGGGTTAAGCTGTTGGCTGTTAGCTGAGAGATTTACAGTTGAAATTTACCAGGTAAATCTTGGGGGAAAGATGAGTTTGTTCACCTAAAGCTTTATAGTCTCAAAATCCAGTGGAGTGAATTGTGCTAAGTCCAATATGATCACTATGAATAGCAATTGACTTGATGGGAGTGAGTAGATTTTATCACTTATATGTAATTTTGGAAAGGTATAAAATGTATGTATGTTTGACATATTTTAAGCTAAAATTCTTTCAGTGGCATAATTTGACTTAGTACATGATGTGAGTTCTATCTCAATTCCTTTCAGTAATAGGTAATTATATTGTTCAGTTTCATTGCTTCTTCTTTTGTGACTTCACAGTTAAATACATTACAAAATATCAAAAGATTCCATATAGAAACAGAGAAGTTTTAGAGGAAATGGCAAAAAGTGAAGGTATTGAAGTTTTAGAGGAAATGGTCAGAAAGTGAAAGTATTGAAGAGACTTCCAAATGAGAATACAGTTGAAGATGCTGAAAGATTTTTCTGATAGTAATGATATGATTACATTAAACCTGATTAGTTCATCAAATGCATGGCAGGAAGAGTGTAATTAAATTGGACAATTTTAACACTGAGAAAATGCTGAATGTTAAAAATAATGTGCCTGTAGTGAATACCTTTAAGGGAAATTATAACACGGGAAAATTGCTGAGATAGTCTTAAATATCCTGAAGCAAGGGGATAATTGTGATAATGATGTCAATATTGTGAAAATTCATTTCTCGAGATGATAAGCTGAAACTATGTGATGAGTTAATTGCTGACCTTAAACAACATACTAGAGATCAAAGTCATTGAACCAAACAAAAAGGCAATGTTTGGATGTATACCTGCACCCATAGTCCATCTAATATCCAAAGAAGTCTTTAAAAGATGGTATTTATATACATTTAATTTCTGGAGATTTCTACGTGTGCCAAGGCCTCAGAAATCTAGCTGTAACCATTGCTGATAATGGCAGAAAGATGCAGGATTGTCCAAGATCCTTTAACAACCAGAGAAAATACTCATTTATTGCATATATAAATCCAGCATTTTAGCTTAGTTGAATTCATATATGCTTTCTATTTTCGCTAGAAAAGACATCATACATTATTTAAGTTATTTTTAGATTGTGTATAGTCCAATGGTGTTTTATCATTAATAATTCATCTTTAATATTAGTAGATTTTCCTTCAAGAATTCCATGACTGCTGTGTACTTTTCCAGACAAGGGTAAATAAGATTCTGAATTCTAAGCTCATACAAGATTGTTGAGTATATCAAAGAATTTAACTTTGTGTTATGGAACACTTCAAAAGAGATCAGGGGCAGAAACTTGCACTCATTAATTCTGTAAGTAGCCTCTTACTACTGTACATCACATTTTGTAAACAAATTTGTCTGCACCATATTTTTTTAAATTGGTTTTTGAAATTTTAGAGGTCAGAAATATAGAAAAGAAATTTTAGAAATAATTTTATTGGAATATATCCACATAGCATAATATAACATTTCAGTCATTTTAAGAATAGTAGGGTCACAATCAATTTCAGAACATTTCTTTTTATTCATATGTATTGTTGTTAGTTCTCCACTTTACCCCAACTTCCCCTACCATACCTTTAGCTAATTATTGATCCAATTACTATCTCTTTAGATTTACTTATCCTGGATTTCACATACAGGAAGTCGTGCAAAATACAAATAAGAAACTGAATGAGAGCACTAACATCCAACAACAGTGGAGAACAGAATAGAGAAAAAGGTGCAATCAGAATGAAAGTAGATAGGACAGGAAGGATACACAATCTGGAGGAGAAAACAATGGGATCAATGTTCCAGTTCTGGGGTGGGGGTAGGGGAACATGGGAAAGGGTGAGGCAGGGAAAAGAAAGTGTGTGTTAGCAAACACAGCAAAAGGAATCAACAAGTGATCCAAAATCAATGGTGAGGAGAGTGTATGATTAAGGGCAATGGAACCAAGAGGAATTACAGAAACCCAAATGAAGGCTGAACATGATAGTTGGGCAAGAGAAAAGTTAATGGAAACAGAGGAAAGAACTAGGAGGTAAAGGGCATTTATAGAGGTCTGAATATAGGCATGTACATATGTAAATATATTTATATTTGATGATGGGGGAATAGATCTATGTGCATATATTTATAGGTTTAGTATTAAGGTAGCAGGTGGACAATGGGCCTTTACTCAAGTACTACCATGATCCTAACTAATTCTAACTGGGATCATGATATTGTGGGGGGCGGGGAGGAAACATTTAAGAACTAGAGGAAAGTAGTATATTTCATCGTTGCTTCACTGCAACTTGACTTGCTCATCCCCTCCTCATGACCCTTCTGTAAGGGGATGTCCAATTGCCCCAAAATGGGCTTTGGACCCCCACTCTGTGCCCCTCTTCATTCGTAATGATGTGATTCCTTGTTGCTTAATAGCTGCTCCCTCATGATCACATAGGCTGGTGTGTTTCTTTCATGTAGGCTTTTCTGGGAAGGTTTGGCCTTTTTATAAGGAAGAAAATGGGATTTCTCGCTCTGACTATCTCTCTCTGTGACTCTCTGTCTGTCTGACTCCATCTATCTTCCTGCTTGCTGGGGTTCTGCCTTCTTCCAGGGCTGGCCTCATGTGAGTTGCCCGAAAGTGAGAGCTGTCAGAGCCTTGCTACATTTTTACCAACCTTCAATCCACCCAATCTCCCTCCACCAGCCTGTGATTTTTTTGACATCTTGCATTCCATATCATTAGCCTGCAGGCATATGAGTCTGAAGAAGGCCCAACTTGCCTCAAATTTAGGAACTTGAGTAGTACTGGGCTGACATGCTTTCTTGATATGAAATTAATACTTGCTATGAATATATATATATATATATATATATATATATATATATATAACTGTTGATTTTGTTTCTTTACACAAACCAGCCTAACACAGGTCTTGAACATTTGTACTTCCAATGATCCTGGGATTTCTCTCTGTGCTTCTAAGATGGCTCTTACACACAAAAGAATAGATTTGGTAGAGGTGTATAGTTATGTTCTTTCAGCAGACTCTATTACCAAGAGAAAAAAAAAGGTGTTAATTGGTGTTCACCCTCTACTAAATTTGAGATGTAAGCCCATATTTAACCATTACC
Organism: Nesogale talazaci; assembly: GCA_004026705.1. Classification (NCBI taxonomy): domain Eukaryota; kingdom Metazoa; phylum Chordata; class Mammalia; order Afrosoricida; family Tenrecidae; genus Nesogale; species Nesogale talazaci. The sequence continues at coordinate 3,256 of PVJH01003701.1, read as the reverse complement.
ATAGCAAAGAACTACTTCCAAAAAAGGATTACAGTCACAGACATAGATTCCAGAATTCTAATACATCACACATAGAGGATTATGGCTAGATGTGCCATGTTGATTAACTATATCTCACTCCTGTAATCATCATCACAAAAGATTCCAATACATTTTATTACCATGACTTACATTGAAATTGATCATAAGCAGTGGATATCTTCAGTGAACTGTGTAATTTTCAAAGTTTCATGGATCTGAATTGCTGAAGGAGATATTAATTTGCTGAGCAATGTCATTGCTCACAGAGTACATGATAGAGCAGCAGTTCTCAACCTGTGGGTCATGACCCTGATGGAAGTGGAGCAACCCTTTCACAGGAGTCACCCGACTCAAACAGTAGCAAAATTATAGTTATGATCTACAAACAAAAATAATTTTATGGTTGGGGGGATCAAAACAATATGAGGTGCTGTATTAAAGGGTCACGGCATTAGGAAGGTTGAGAACCAGTGTGATAGACCGTTCTATGTGCCATGGAGTCAATTCCAACTGATGGCAGCCCTATACAATGCAGTAGAACTTCCCCATAAGGTCCTACAGTTCATCATTGTGGGAAGTGATGACTAGGTATTTTCTCCATTGGTGTCATTGGTAGGTTCAGATGCCTAATTGTTCGGGTTCCAGTAAAACACTTGATTATCTTGATGTTCCTGGCATTCGCTATGTAACTGTTTTCTTGGATGATGCTCTTATAGTCAAGGATATGGCAAAGCTGAGCAATCCTTGATCAGTGTTTCACACACCCTATTTTTAATGTCCTGTCGATCAGTTAGTGAGAGTTAATAGAGGAGTGGGTAGACGAGCCAAAAGGAAACTAGTTTCACTTCACATCATTTTAGTTTTTCTAATCAAATGACACAGGAGGACATAGTGGAAATATAGAGATGCTGATTATAATCTCCAAGTTGGAAAAACAGTGTAGGGGCCCCCCAATAGAATGATTAATTTTTTTTTAAAAGGAGGGGAGAGGAAAGGGGAGGGGTTTTTTTTTGCTTGTTTGTTTGTTATTTTTTAAAGAGGAGCTTGTATCAAGGGCTCAAGTGGAAAATATTGGGAAATGTATGTGGAAATATGTGTGCAAATGTGCTTGATACAAATGTTGTAGTAGCTGTAAGAGCCCCCAATAAAATTTTTAAAAATTGGCAATAAAAAAATAGTGACAAATTCACAATAATTTATACTCTGAATAAAATCTCAAAATTCTAACTAGATAACAGAAAAAAAAAAAAAAAGAAAAGGACCTTGTCCTGAAAGGCGAAGGGCAAGTGTGAGAGAGGCTCCAGGGAGCTGACTTGGAGAGGAGGCATAATAAGAAGTAGGGAACAATATTTTGAACTCTTCTAAGACCACAGTAAGGAGTTTAGTTTTTATTTTTAGTACTTTGGCACTGAGATTGGTCTGCTGCTTTAAGTCATGAGAACCATTAAATCAGAAGATAACATGATTACATTTTTTAATACTTTCTTTGGCTCTCGTGTAGAGAAGAAATAGAATCTGGACAAGTGCAGGAAGCTAAATATAATGATAAAAAAATCAAAATCGAACTCAATGGACGTCATTGATTAGTGCCTGATACAAAATTTTTAAAACAAAATCAGTGACTTACTACATAAGCTGTTTAAAGAAATACATTATCAGGCAAACCTGTGACTGACATTCTCAGTGAATATGATTGAATATTTTCCCTGGCAACAAGCTCTTATTATTTGTGTAAATACCATCTGAATATGAAAAGATTTGTTTTGTACAAATGAATAATTCAGGTATTGTGATATTAGCTAGGCTACATTGTCCCAATATTCCTCTATCAGCAGTGTTTTAAAAATTTTAGCACCAGGGGTTAGACAAAAAAATCCTTTAAAGTGTCCCAGTTTTCTGATTTGTTCTAGCCAATATTAACCCGTTCCTCCCCTCTCCCCTCAGAATTGTTCCTGTATTAGGCCATATTAGATCATAGCTCTTAAATGTTTCTCACACTCAGCACCCTGGGAAGCAGCAGTCAGGAAATGAAATGATGTATCTCATTGAACAAATTCACTGCACCTGGCCTCTTAAAGTGCTACACAGCAGAAACGTCACTTTGAGGCTTCAGATGCACTCGACCTGTATCATCATCTTTTCATCGCCTCATATAAATATGCATGTTAGACAAAGTATAAGAGAGGTCAAAAGTACTCTTTACCCTTCAATTATGAAGTCAATGAGGAATTTGGAAAGTATGATACGATGGCAGAAAAACAAATATGTCTTAGAAGAAGTACAAGAGGATGTGCCTTACAAACCAGCATGAAGGGAGAGCATCTCACATGTTTGAGCTTGAGATGAGTCCATGTAGGGACCAGTCTCTGGGATAGGACACTATATTTAGGAAAGTAGAGGATTAACAAAACAAACAAACCGGAAGACTGACACAGTGACTTTTACAATGGATTTAAGCAGAAAAACAATTGTGAGGGTGGGGCCCGGCCCACCTTGTTTTTTTTTTCTATTGTTCAGAGGATGGTTATGCATTGGAACCCAGTAAAGGACAGATAATGACATATTTTAATATGCACAGCGCTACTATATAAAGATGTACACTAAGGAATATTACACAATGAAATATAACTTCCCTCCCAAGTTATTCCGCAAATCCTTTGATGTCAGGAAACCCAGGATCTAATATATAGATTACAAAATTACTTGTAAAGTAAAAAGTTGAGCTGGAAATATGCATTTGTAAATATGAATTTTGAGAAAAATAAAGTGTTTCATGCCATAGCACTTAGTGAGGTCAGTGAAGAAGTTCTCCGAGGCAGGAGCGGTTGCAGGACAAAGCCTTTACGCCGTCACACGTCAGATTCTGGGTGAGGCAGAGCACGAGCAGGAGCTGCCATAGGTGTGGGAGAGTGAGGACCCATGGCAGCCAAGCAAACTGTGAAGGAGTGATCGATTATACCAGATAGTGTGGGCAGTCATGTAAGATGAAGATTGGGAATTGATTACGGGTTTTTTTCAACATGAAGGTTAGCAGTAACAAAAGCAATTTCAGAAGAGTTGTACAACTCAAATCAAAAGGCTGATTGAATGGGTTAAAGAGAACCTGGGATGGGGTGGGGTGGGGTTGGAGAGAGTGTGTGTAGAAATTTTTCAAGGGTTTAGTACGAAAAAAATGTTCCCTAATAGGACTAAGAGTGGATTGTGGGAAACAGAATTCCTGCTTTTGAAGACTAGT